>WAAE01024855.1:1525296-1607935 GCA_013400495.1 Nicator chloris
CCTCCGAGTGCCCCTCGCCCACCCCCGAGTGCCCCCTGCTCACCTCCGAGTGCCCCCTGCTCACCTCCGAGTGCGTCCTGCCCTCCCCGAGCCCCCGGCACATCCCCAGCCCGAGCGCCGGCTCAGGCTCACACAGCCCTTCGGGCAGCACAGCCTGGCAGCCCTCATTTCAACAACACCAGCTAAGTTTAAAGGATATTCTGTATCACCTTGCAGACAGCTGCGGGTGATGGTGGTGGTCCAGGCAAATGAAAGCTGGCAACGCACAATTGAAAGAACATGTTTAGAAAGACAAAAGAGAGGGATGAACCAAAAGGCCCATGTTCTTCAAGTCCCAGCTTTGTACAGGGCTGCAGTTTTCTGGCTTAGCACATCAGGAGACCATGGTCATGTAATTTAATTCCTTCCTTCCTTCCTTCCTTCCTTCCTTCCTTCCTTCCATCCATCCATCCATCCATCCATCCATCCATCCATCCATCCATCCATCCATCCATCCATCCATCCCAGTTCTAGCAATTCTCCCCTCTCTCACAAACAGGGTTTCAGTCTCTCTCTTGGACAAATAGGTGAGATCAGAAGGAAAAAAATGCCTGATTTTTCTATAATTTCAGTTATGTCAGATTTTCCCCCAACACATATCAAACTCTTTGGAGCATTTTAGCTGTTAAACCTCTGCTAAATTAGATTTCTCTCTTCCTCAGCTGCTTCTACCCCACAGCAAAGATAACCTCTATTCCTCCTGGAGACTGAAATTGAATCATTACAGGTGTTTCTAGTACCCTTGGCCCACAGGCAGCACATCCACAAGAGTCAAGTGACTCTATCTTTCAAATGAGTAGCTTGGACCTTGGGATAAGGTCCCAACCTTCTCACCAAAGACAGATGAGAAGTTCAGATGGGGACACCCCTCCCACACTGGACCATAAGGCCACTTCTATCTCTTTTTTCCACTAAGTAGTGATGGCTACAGAAGACATCAACTGCTGCACCCTCATGATCTGCTTCAAAATACACTTGTTACCAGCAAAGCAAATGGAAGGCCAAATCTTTCTCACAGACTGTGCTGATTCATCTGCAGTAAGAAGCAGGATTCTATTGTCAGGTCATCCAGACATGAAGGTGTTCCTAGTGGTTGAAGCTTGGAAGGTTATTTTTTTTCTGGTTGGAGAACCTGAAGGAAGGGCAAAGTTGGCTACCTCCCTCTCTGAGAGCTAGCTTGGTTCACACACTAAGATTAAAGAACAGAATATGTAAAGGTTTGGATTATGGGTTCAGGCCTCAATTAAGAAATAGTAAGAGAGCAGCAAAGTTATGTTCATCACTTCTGGAAAAAAAGTGCCTTCATCACTCGCCAAGAGCTTTCTAGGGCAAGTTTCTAACTCATCTTCAGCGCAGTCCCTCCCTTACTCTGTGCACATCCTGATTTTGTGAATGCTGAGTTTGTGCTGTAGAAGTAAGCCTGGTTTACAGGGGTCAGTCATTTCCTACACCCCATGCTCAGAAGTGGAAAGAGTTTGTCATCAGACAGCAAAGAGCTAAAGAGCTGTCAACACTTTCTAGGCAACAAGTTTATACAAAGTCTTGTATGAAAAGCTTCCTGCCCTTGCCCCTCTCCTTGTGCATCTCTCAAAGGACATGCAAACAGTTAATACTCAATTACCTTGATAAAATTACACATCTCCACTGCTCTGCGTGTTTCACCTCTTGGCTCGGTGAAAACAAGCAAGACATCATTTTTGGAGTCTAGGTGCCTGCTCACATACAAATAAGGACCAGTAGTGCAGAACAGGAATGCATTACCCTTTCAAAGCTCTGCTGACACATGGGTCCGGGCTTCATTATCACCTCTGGAGTTTACAGCAGTGTATGCTATAATTAGAATGTGTCAGAACTCAGAGAGAGCACTGCAATCATCACTGGTCTCTGCTGGCATGAATATGATAAGCAGCAGAGCATGAGGCAGAACTTCTATCCAAGATCTTAAACAGGGGTGAACTATCACCCTCTTCTCCTGTTTGAAAAAGATCATATTGAATATTTTAAATAAATCATTCTGCAGAAGGCCTTGGTTAATGCCAACCTCCTGCCTCTAATTCATGATGTTGCAAACAGGGCAGGGGGTAACAGGAGGGAGAGCAGTCTGCAGTGAGAAAAAGGGTTCAAAATACCACTAAAACTTAAAGAAAAACAGCTGCAAAAAGCTGACCTCTCACATGTCAAATACCATTTTTATAAAGGATTAAATATATTTAAAAGGTTTTTATGCAACAGTACTAATAGGTTGTTAAATATGTATACTCAAATGTTTCCTGGAGTAGAACAGCTCTGCAGGAGTCATTCCTCACCCTTAAATATTCACAACATTTTGGCAGACTTACTAAAACTGGAGCCCACATATTTTATTTTTTTTTCTTTTGTTGCAGCAACCTGCAAATCATTCTGTGCTTGTGCATTATTGATATTTTCATGGCTGTGTGCTAGCTTCAGGTGCTTAATAGTTTTGCAAAAGTGCATTAAACCCCAGTTTGTAACAAGGTTTTACACAACTGACATCCCAAAGAGGAATTTCTTTATGGGTTTCTTTAACTGCTTAAAGGCTGATTGCAAACACTTCTCTCTCACCACTGGAAGGACTATAAAGCTAAAGTGAGATTTTATATCCCCATTTCAGGACACTAAAAGTATGGTGCTGTAATAGAAATGCTGACATTACCCAGTTATGGTGGTGCAACCTCTCTACCATAATTATGTACAGTTGGAGATAATAAGCCCTGCTGATTCAGGAGAAATCTCTGATTGGGCTGGAAGATGGAGAAGTGCTGGATAATCTGTTTCCTGAGTGGCAACAGCAGGCCTAAAGAGCATAAACGGAGGAGCAGAGTTGGTAAGGAAACAACAACAAAGTCCAATCATGACTCCTCAGAGATGCTCTTACTCTTTTTGTTGTTCATATGATTGCAAGAGACCTGAAGGACTCATTCAGGACTTGTCCTAAAGGACATTGTGACATTAACCTGGAGGACTGAGCAATACCAGTGGCTGGGAAAGGTTTGATTATGTGACTGAGACCCAGCCAAGAGAGCACAAAGCTCGGATTTTCAAAAGAACTGTGTTCCTTTCTGGCCTTTGAAAAACCAAAACCCTTTGAAATAACTCAAGTTCACCACCAAAAATAAAGGAAAAAGAAGAAAAATATCTCAACATGCATGTGCGTATTACAACTGTCTGAATAACCTGCAAAAAATAGCCTTGAAATCTCTGATATATGGAAAAAAGCCCAATTAGAACTGTTTCAATGAGTAATTTTTTTTAGAAAGAGGGAAAAGGTCTTTCCCTTCTTCCACCTTTTTTTACTTTGCTTTGGGAGATGGTGGGGAAGGGAGGATCAGACAAGAATCTTGGCGAAAACTATGAATTCAATACAGTGTTTTCCTGTACTGTTTCTCCTACTATATCTAATTTTTTACATATTTGCACACTAAATTTCCTATTAAATGATCATCCTCTCAAAAAATGCTTCTTTGATTGATATAAAAATCCAAATGCATCCCTATGACTGGCTCTAATTACTATTAATAAATACTTAATGGACATTGATAAGATTAACAAACCACTCCAAAAATTTGTTACTGTATTCACTCCACAGCTGAAATTCCAAATTAGCAGTAATGCCAGCAGGCTATTAATATTCTCAGATTAACAAAATGCAAGCAGATCAAACAAGGATGAGCTTGAATTTTGCAGAATAAAATACCTGGGCAAATATTTAGTGCAAAAGAAAAATGATGTAAGTTAATATTTGTTTAGCATGGGGCATTATGGAGACAGAGGAGTGGGAGCTGCAACATTTACCTTGAGGGAGGGAATGTATTAAGGCAATGAAGCACAAGGTCCTTACCCATGGCATGGGACAGAGTTGCTGAGTGTCCCCGTGGTCCCTTGATGCTGATGATTTTTAGGGGCATGGCTCCACACCCAGCTCCATCCTGGGGCTGGCAGCAGGTAAGGATATGGGAGAAGGGCAGGAGAGGCAGGCTCTGATGGGTTCAGGGGTAAAAGCTCCTGGGAGCTGATTGAAGCAGGATGTCACAGCCGAGCATCACCCGGTCCCTCGCTGCCGTGTCCCCAACAGGGCAGGAGAAGGGTGCTCCCCTTTGCTGACCCCAGAAAGATCCCAGTGAGGACCTGCAGTGCCCCACACACCCAGCAGCCTCTCCCATCCCTGAGGGCAGAGAGCCCGGTCCTGGCTATAAACCAGCCCCTGTCTCCTTCCCATCCTCCCCAAAACCATCCCACTCCTCCAGCCCAACCTGCAGCTCTGCCCACCCAGCTACCTGGCATCACCTGCTGCTCTGCAGGAGTGGTCAGGGAGGAATACACACTTTCTGCTTCCCACTTGTCTGACGCCCTAAGGCACTCACAATTTAATATGTATTTCTTTTTAAAGTAAGAGGAATTGAAATACATCCATACTGTTCACCAGTTTCCAGCTTACATAATCAAAGTCAACTGTGCATTCGCAAATTCCTCCCTTCCCTGCAAGCTAATCTGACAGTAGCAGGGGGGAAATAATCTCCTGTGGCACTGTCTTGATTTCGCCGGGAAAATAAAATGCCTTCAGTTTATAATGACTTAGTAATGAATTAAACATTTTGAAATCCATAAAGGAACCTCAATAATAAGATCTTTAAAAACTGCAGACACAGTCAAAGCAAAGACAAACAAAAAGAGGAAGCAGAAATATGTTTGAAATTAAGTGGAGGCAAATCACAAAGACACGGATGTGATGAAGCAAGGCAATAGGTGCACCCAGGAGAGGGGGGAGAATCCATTCACCAGCCTGAGTTCACCCACTCAGCATCCACTTCCACCAGACACCGAACAAAACAAAGTTAGTGCAGATATAGTTTTCTTCACTTATCCAAAGGACCTAACTGGAGTTTTAATACGCAGAAATATCAGAGTTCTCAAACCCTTTGTTTGAAAGCGGATACAGGCACCCTGGTTAAATCCAAGTGGATGACTCCACTACACTGGGAAGCGCTGAGATCCAGACATTTGCATGGCTTAAAATGGCTGCAGCAGTTCAAGGCTTCTGTAAGTTACTGTGCACAACACCATGGAGCACAGGAGAAGGGTCTCCTTCCTGGCTGTACACTATTTTAAATTTAACAAAGCCAATGTAATTAGTCCCATGAGCACCCCTCCAACAACAGCTTCAGCTCCCAGCACTAGTGAGCTGTATGCTATGCAGTAATTATGCTACCAAGCTGTCAGAGCCTCCTTATCTGCATGCAAATTAGTTCATATGCTATACATCTGCTGTAATGACAGTATTAAACCAAGAATTTTATAATGAAGCCATCCTCTTTATAGCAACATAGCACAATTACTTTATTAACATATTGCACATCTATGTCTGTAACAGCTCCCAGTCAAACAGATGAATTTTCCATTCCTCCATCCAGCAAGATCTTTGCTTCTCTCCCTATATCTGTAAATAAACGCAACAGGAACAGGAATTTCTAAGCCACCTCTGTCCAACACCACTCCTCCATTGTTCCTGGGGAAGCCCCGCACCAAATGCCATTAACGCGTGACAAGGTGAGCGAGTATTCCCACAATGCTCCGAAAGGTCAGGAGATGGAACAGTAATAATCAAATCAGCAGCTGTTTGCCCCCAGCCTGGACATCAATCACCGGCTTCGGTCACCCAGGGGCTGCCAGCACCGAATGGCGGCGGGAGGGGACCGCAGGAGGGGACCGGAGGAGGGGACCGCAGGAGGGGACCGCAGGAGGGGACCGCAGGAGGGGACCGCAGGAGGGACCGGAGCCCCCCGCACCCCGCGCCCGCCCCGGCGCACGGAGCAAGGAGGGATGGCGAGCGGAGAAGGAAAGGCGAGGCGAGAAAAACCTTCACCAGCGACTTGTGGGCAGTGCAGAGCTGGTGCCTGGGAGGGTTTGTGCCTGGAAAAGGCGTGCTGGTGGCAGCCCCGCCGCGGAGAGGGCGCGGGGGATGCGCGGGGGATGCGGGGTGGGAGCGCAGAGCGCGGCCCACGGCAGCGTCTGCCGAGGGGGAAGCATCCTCAGCCCTGCCCCAGACCTCTTGCCAACGCTGCTGTTGGGAAAGTTTGGTGGCTTCTCGGTCCCAGAGATTTTCCCCAGTTTTTTTTTTTTTTTTTTTTTTTGGCTTGGAATACTTTGCGAAGGTTATTTACGGTAACTAACCTCAAATAAATAAAATTGATAGAGGACTTGATTAAATTTCCTTGTGGGCAGGTGATGAGTTCTTCCCTTCGTTATTTTGTGAGGAACTGCTCAATTCCTCTACAATTAAAAATAAAAAATATCACCAACCAACCAACCCAAAAACCCACACAGAAAGCTATGTGATCAGCTCTAAACCTTCAGTAGATCTTCACATCTGTTTCTCAGTTTAGGTCAGTTTTTAACCATCCAGCTGTATTACTCATGGATTCTTGCAAGGATGTACCCTTGAAGCCAGCTAGCTGCCTCTCCAGGGTGATAAGGAAAGGTAATTTATAATAATGGGGAATATCAATTCTGGGACCTTATTCCATTTACTTAATCTGATACAGGTTATTTATCCCTTTGACCAACTGATTAGTTATTTAAAGTCATCTTGGGAATAGAGCAGTTGTGCTTCACGGGCATCCTCCAGGGGCAGGAACAAAGACAAGTGGAAGTGGAGGGAAAAAACTCAACAAAAAACCTTTTCCCCTTTTCATGTTATGTTTCCCCATGCACCAAAAGGTGTGGATAGGTCTCCGCCAAAGTTTCAGCACTACTTTGTTCTCCATGCAAATCACCCCTTTCATCAATTATCTTAAAGCCATTTATAAACACAACTGCCATTTCAAAGCCACAAGGAGATAGGTGAGAATTACCACAGACAGCACAAAGATGTTCAAATACTAAACAAATCCAAATCTTCTCTTAAAAATCTATATTTACAGCCTTAGTAAAGCCCTGAGTAGTGACACCACAGTGCATAAAACAACAAACAAAAGAGCTAGGGAAAAGCACAGAGCAATGCTTCTTTCTCCCCTACAAAAGCTTTGTTTTATTTTTGTCAGCATAACCTGTCGTTTGCAGGGTTTCTGCGAGATCAAATATTTGATCAGTTCATGAAAGGGATGATATTATGTGTTTGCCTGAGGCAGCAGGGTCACTGGATTTCATGACCCCAGAGTTTATTCCAGTATTTGGTTCCCATGAGAAAAGCACTAAATTACTGTTTTCCTCTGGGAGAAGGCAACACAAAATCAGAATATACCATAGTCCTCCTTCAGCTACTAACAAGATCTTCTGTAGCCTTTGACACCACCTCATGAAATAATGCAACACAAGGCATCTTATTAGCACTCAGTGGGCACCAACCAAAGGACTCTGCTTTCAGAGCAGCCGCTGGTGCAAGGAGCAGCTCAGCCGGACCTGCTGGAAACTTCTGCTACTGCTGCCATTTAAATCCCCCCTCTGCTGCTGCTGAGAAAGGTGCAGTCCCTCAGTGTCCACCCAGTCACTAGCTGCAGTGGAGCTCGGGTCACGTCCTGGGGGTGGCATTGATCTCACCCAGCTCTTCTGCTGGCAGGGCAGACACCTCAGGCTGAGCTCAGTGCTTCAGGCTCCCCGTGCTCTCAGTGGCCAGACACAACCACAGTCAAACCAGGGCACAGCTCAGGCCAACAGCCACCTCATGGTGAGCTCCAGGAGCATCAATTTATCTGCACTGGCCTTAAAGGCCTCCTAGAGCCTTAGCTCAGATGTTTGCAGTCAGGTGAGAAGAATGCTACCTCAGAGCATAAACCACCCAGCATCATCACCCCACTGTCACCAGCTTGGCTGTCTCAGTGGCCCTGAATTTTGGTGTCATGCCCTCCTTTATCACTGGAAATCCCTCTGTATTTCACCTGACAGACTCAGCTTCTTCATCCTGTACCTGAGATTGTGCATCCACCCTCCTCTCCCTCTTCCATCTCTGCTCCAGTGTCTCTGGACACTCTTTCAAACTTGGATAGGTTTTGGTTTTTTTCAGATTCACTGGTACATTCTCCATCACCTCCCTCTCCCCAGTCCCATATCCATGATCTACCACAGGACAGTTCTCTCTCCACCTAAGACAGAAGCAACACCTTCTGCCATCTCTTCCAATCTCCAGGTTTATTCCAACAACTGAACCAACCACGAGTCTCTGGCTCTGCCTTGGCAGCTGAGTTACCATTGCTTCCTTACACTTCTGTTGCATTATTAAAGAAGAAATTCTGCCATCAGCACACTAACCTGCTAGGAAATAAAACCACATGGAAATCATCTGCAAGGTGTGCTGTTTGAGGTGGGACTGCTAATGTAGGTCAAGTTTTATTTTAACAATTCCTACTGATACAATTTGGAAGGAAAATCTTCTCTGGGCTGCACCTGTGTTTAGTAAGAAATCTCTTATGTATTCTGAATTTTGAATCTTCCCACCATTGTTTTTTAATGAAAAAATCACATAAGCATATGTAATTCTCACTGTGTAGGAAGCCAACTCTACGCTCACAGCTCATGCATTTTGAGTGATATTCAAGAAAATGAAAATCACAGTTTCACATTGAAAAAAAAGAGTAAATTTTGACAGTGAAGAAACACCCCAAGCACTTGAGAATCAGCTCAGGATCACTTCTTGATCCTGTTACAATTCTGTCTGCCCAATTCATTGAGATAAATATCATGCAGGCTCCTCTTGCAAGCAAATCTCCCCAAAGCCCATTCTACTCTGGGTAGCCAGCCCTTGAAGAATTTCAGAGTTTTCCATGAAGCTCTGGCATTTTCTCTCCCTCAAGGTAGCAACACTGGTGCATCTGGGAACTAGAAGTCACCCACCAGGCCACAGAAGTACTGCAGAAACACCTTGAAATACTGAAATACTGAAGTGACCTTGTTTTTTAAGATATTGTAATAGACTTCATGTGTACATGACCCACATTGAAACTTAGTGTATGGGCTTTTGTTCGTCCTTTTTTTTATTTCACTAAACATTTGAGATTGCTATTGCTCCTGAGCAGAGTTTAATCATTAGAATATTTTAATTTTATAATTAAAAAACATGGAAGCCAATCCCAAACTGGGAGTAAAATGATTGCACTTCATAAAGAAGAGCTCTGACAAGGGATAAAGCAATTTATTCACTCCTTCTTCCTCCACCTAGAAATTAAATACTTCACGAAAGATCATCAGCAAGACACTCAATTTGTAGACACTAATAACCTTGGCAGTGTCCTTGCAGAGCAGAACAGCTGTTGAGCTGATGGGCACCATGTCCCAGTGGGGAACACTTCTCCACTGTAAATGCTGTGGTTTTCTGCTTTTCAGGCACTCCTGCTTTGAGCCTTGCTTGCCTGAACAGAAATATTGCCACCAACATTGCTAACTGTTAACCTGAAAAATTGCTCTGTTCTGGCATTTAAGTGTAGTTAAATCCCAGTAAGCAACTCTTGTTCCTGTCAAAAATTAAACAACAAAACGTGAGTTTTTCTGAGATTTTCAAGTGCTTAAATCCAGCTACCACCATTTAGCACTGAGCAGAGCCCAGCTGTGCTGCAGCACCTCACTGCAAAGCCCCCCTTAGACCAACTGTGCAATTAAATGTGGTGAAAAAAAGGAGGAAATGCATTCCCTGTGCATTGGGCTGAATGCATTCACAGGCTCCCTTTCTGCAGCTCACCTGACTGTTTGCTTCCAAGGGTAACATTTTCGTGACAAAGACTTTAACATGGGTCTCCCATTCCTCAGTGAGAAAAGAAAAAAAGAATGGCACACCTTCCTGGGGCACACTGGGGAACCCACCAGCCTGCAACCTTTAGTGGTGCCTCTGAAATCCTTGTTCCTGCTGTGCTTTCCCAGGCTGCTGTTTACAAGTGTGGGCAGGGACAGCAAAACAGTGTCAACCTCAAAAGATCAAACCCCAGGACTTTGCAAAACTGGTCTGGGCCTGTGATTTCCAAATTCCCTTTATCTGCTGTGGTGTGTGCTCGATGCTTTGTACTGTTAGCAAAAGAAGCAATGTTGAGAAGAGGAATTTTGAAGGGCTTCTCACATCCTATCTATAACCATCCCCAAAGGGCAATCCTAGCTCGTTTTTCCTTTTAATCTTGCCAGAGAAGAAAGGCAGCTTGCACCTAGCAACATCTGACAGAAAGCCATATGGCTCAGGATGCCAGGGACTGTTCTTTTCCCACACCTAAACGAGACTTTACCAGGTATGTGACACACAAAGGCTGCTACAATCCTGCTTCCAAACAAAAACTCGTTTTAGCAATTACACTGCCAGTTAGATTTTTGGTATCTCACATGGTGCAAGGTCAGGCAGAAGACACTCAGAAAGACACAGATTTAATCCAGTTTTATAATCCCACTTCTAATGGCTTCAGGAAGTCGGATTATTTTAGTAGAAACCTGAGAGGTAAAAGCAACAGTTCTGCTATTGTTTATTACCTTGTGTGAAGTGATTAATACAGCAGTTTATTGTCTCAGTTGTACAAAAGAACCGTGTGCCAACTCTTCCAGCTGAGGAAAAAGCACCATGTTGCTTTGAAATTAAAAACAACATGGAAGAGTGCCAAGGGTGAAAGGTGGATAAAATCCACACTTCCCTCAAGCAGAATGAAATGTAGAGCTGTGGCACAAAACCTCTTTCTATCTTTGCTTCTGCTGTTTCTGACTTTACAAGAGGGTTGTGGTGAACTCATTGAGAGCCCAGCTGACAATCATTAGAATAATAAACTCTTAAGGGGTTGGAATAGACCCTAAAGATCACCTAGTCCCAACCATGCCTGCCATGGGCAGGGACACTTCCCACTGGACCAGGTTGCTGAAGGCCTTATCAATCAAGCTTTGAGCACTGCCAGGGTTGGGAATCCACTGTCTCCCTGGGTGGATTCCTGTTCCCAGCACCTCACCACCCTCACAGTAAAAATCAATCCAGGTGAGGACCATGGCAACTGAGAAAATCAAAGAGAACCCACTGAGAAAATCAAAGTGGAATGTCTCTTCTAAACGGAGAGATCTTTAAACACTAGCTAATATGAGACCTCACTAAGTCAACACACGCCCTTGTCTCTTACATATTGCTATTTTATGTTGTAGAATGTCCACTGACATCTCACTCCATCCATCCTCCTGTTCTGCTCACAGTAACACAGGTGGGCAGAGGTGGTGAGCAGCCATCCGTGCCACACCGTGGTTTCCCAGCCTTCTTTGTCCATCACAGCCTAAAAGGCAAGGCCCCTCCTGGCAGCTAATGGCTTGTCAGGGTGCCAGGACCACCAGCTGCTGTCCAACAGCTTGTTTCACAGAGTCCCTTCCTGTCTACATCAGTTTGCATCATATCTCGTTGGCAATCTTGCATATTGATTTTGTGCTGAGTGTCTACACACCCAGCACAGCTCTGACCTGTGACTAATGTGCCCTTCTCAGGCTACCCCACACTATATTTAGACTACAAAACACTATGAGAGCTTTAAATCTTCTGGCCAATGTGCACAAGCTGTCTTCTTCAGCTTTAAGTTTGAGCCATGCTGTAACCAACATCAGTGGGACTCCTCAGCTGTTACAAACACACATAACCTTTATTCATCACAGCCCATCTGGAGATACAGAGGCCATTCCCAGCAGCCTAATGAAGCCCTCTGCAGCTTTTCCTTCTTCTGCACTGGTGCACAGAAAAATTAGAAAAATCCTAGTTTAATAAAAAAACATGCATTGTAGCAGAACATGTTCTTACATTGATATAGGAATTCAGCAGGAAGTAAGAAAACACTAAAAAAAGGAGAGCTTTCAAGTGTGACAGCTTTCAAGTCTGATTGCATAGCTCTCTGTCAAGTCTAGAGGTGGGACTCTCACAGAGTAGGTAAAAATTTCCATGCTTCAGTACCATAAAGCTCTTGTTTCTTGAGCTCTCTAGGAAACCTTTTTAAACACCCAGCATCTTGGCATCTAGAGGAGCTGTGCTTGGTGCAGCATAAATCCACACCCATCCTGTCCTCAGCTCTGACACACTGAGTGTTGTAAGAAAAAAGGAGGATTTCCCAGCTACCTGGGTGATATTAGAAATATGTCATGTGGAAGATTAATTTCTGGGTAGAACACAGGAAAGAAGAACTTTCTTTTGCTGGACATGGACCTTTTTTTTTTTTTTTCTTTTTAAGCAGAAGATGTCACAAGCTCAAAGTTTAGCTGAGATGGTGAATTCAAGTATTTATGATAAGTGTATCTCACTTTCTATACAAATCACATATTTTATGGTTCAAAATCACATTTAACACAGAAAGGCCAATCTTCTCTGAAATCTAGGATTGATTTACATAATACACCTTTAAAGTCCCTTTTTTATGTGTCAGTTCCTGTTAATAAAGAGAGATGTTGCAGGCACAGGTTTAAGTTCAGTCCATTCTGCTGTGCTCCCCCTAAAAGACTGCAGCAGAACTCTTATAAAACAGCTACTTAGGAGCCACATGGTGAATCTTTCTGATCAGGAGTCAATGTGGAGAGACAACCTATGGATCATGAATAATTCACTGCTCATTTGCCCCTGTAAAGGCCGGGAGGACAATAAAAGGGGCTGGTGACAATCCTGCAGCAAAGGCAGGGCTCTGGAAGGCACCTCAAAGGATGCCCCAAGGTGCTCACCTCCCACTGCACCCAGCTGCTCCTGGAATTCGGTGGCACTCGGGCACTGCAGCAGAAACCTTGGCACCTCGTCCTCTGCTCTTACTTCTCCCACATATGTTGTCTTCAAAGGGCATTTTAAGACCAAAGGATGAGCCAAAAACCTGGGGGAGGCTTTTGATCATTCCCAGCATGGAAGGTCTTATGTGGCATTCCCAGTTTCTGCAATAGCAGGAAATACAGCAGTGCTGTTGCCATTGTATGTCTTTATATCTGAGGAAACATATGCTCAGAATTGAAATGAGAGAATTTACACTTTACATAGACTGGGTTTTCTTTAATGTTTCCCTTCCTCCTGTCCTCTCTTCTTCAGGTTTAAAGGAATCCCTCCTTGAAGCAATCTTCTATAGGACACAATTCTATTCTGAACTCTATTATTTGTCATAACTTGGTATATTAAAGTGGCTAAAATTCTGGAAAAGTTATAAAAGAAACTGGTGCTGAAGTTGATGAAGACTATGACCCACACTCACCAGGCAATGATTTATGGACTACAGTAGATACTCAATTGTCCATATTTATCAATTATTCCCTACACAGAGTCCACACAACAAGATTAACATAAAATCCAGGCAACACCAGAAAGCCATAACTATTTACTATAAATCAACCACTTCCCCTTCATTAGGCTTTGCACATCATTTCGTTTGTGGAAAATCGTGACTAGTTACTGTCTGCCTTCAGAAACAAAACTGTCAGTAACATTTCCACGGGGATCACCTGAAATGGATTTCTAATAACATGCAGGTTAAAAGGTTTTCTCGCTCTCCCCTTTCTGCATCCAGCATGCAAACTTTGTGGTCCCGATGACACTATGAAAGGCACATGTGCTTAATAACAAAACTTGTAAAGAAGTATGTCTTAAAACACATAACTGCATGTTTAAATATAGAACAGACGTGAACTTGGGCACTCTTGTAATACAGAGGAACAGGTTCTATTTATTCCCCCAGCAGCCAGCCTTAGAATAGGAATAACTGATGCAGCAGATAAAGGCTCTTATCCCGGGATGGTTGTATGTAGCACTTCATCAGGTCACTTAAAGGCTCTTTGTTAAAGCAGAGATGTATTGTTATCCCTATTTTACAGCAAAGGAAAAGCTTCCCAAGGTTACAGAAGAAGGTCAGAAACATATTTCTGCAACCACCACCTACATACCTGAACTGCTGTGCTTTGCCCATTAAGCCACACTCCAAGAGCTTTGCAGACTATTTATGAATTTAATTTGTTTCTCGACATTTAACTTGGTTTCTCAACAAACCTAAGAGAACTCACAGTATTTTATCTCCTAAGCTGAATTGAATTAGGTCAACCTCTAACGTGCCCAGGTGCACAACACTGATGGCCCTGATTTCTCTCTCTAGAAATGCAGGGACCTGTAGCATTATTTCTGCATAAATGTGGAGGAAATACAGGTGGCCCTGATGCATCTCACTTAAACAGGAAGATCAAGAAATATTTCAAGTCCTGACAATCCAAATTTAGGTAATGCTAGCTAAATCTCAAGGTGGAAGACATAAGACAGATTCCTGAGTTAATACATTCACATCAGCTCAGAGCCTTCTCTTGGAGGAAGAGCACGAAACACCACGACACTAGTTAGGGTGACACATACAGCAAGCCAGTCCCCACAGATGAAACGTCCTGTATTTCCCTGTCAGGGAGGTGACACCCAGAAGATATCATCCTATCTGGACCATATCTCCCCTCATACCTCCATCATAACAAAACCTGGTTTTCAGGTAACGTTGCCCTCCGTCACATGATTTTTGGCCAAACCAGCCACAGATGGGAGCCCCTTCTGACCTCCAAAGGCAACGAGGAGCCTCAAAGCATGTCTGATTAGAAGAGTCCAGATTAAATGTTCTTTTTAGTGACTGTTTTCTTTGGTTACCTTTACTGTCCCCCCTGCTTCTCCAGCAGGGCACCAGCGTGCAGAGCAAGCTCAGTCCAATCATTGGAATGCTTCAGAGTTTTGCAGCCGCCTCTTTGTTTGGCTTTCCTTCCCGTGCCTCAGCTTGCTGTCTTGTTTTAAATGGGAAAGCCCAAAGACTTCATTTTTATAAAGGGCTTGAACAGTCTATTTGATATAAACCTCATTTTTCAGAGGTGTCAAATACCTCAGCTCCCAGCGAGCTCAAATACATCACGGCTCTGAGCGCCAGGGAGCCGGGCTGTCCCAGGGACACGGCTGGCGGCAGGCAGGGCACTCTGCTTGTCCCAGAAGTCTACCTGCAGTCCTGGGAGGCACGTAAACACTTCCAATAGAGCTTTTTTCAGATGAGGCAGCTCAGACCAACACAGTCAGTGCGTGGCTGGAAGTGACAGACGGAGTGAAAATGCTGAAACATTCACTCCAGACTGTTGTCCAAGGGTGAGCGCAGCCCTTCTTGACAACCCTCTGTTTCACAGCTCAGCCACTGAGGTTAGCCTCAAAACTTCACACAATTATCACTTGGAGGTCTGTATTTTCTAGGGGGTTTTATTCTGAAATACAGCAGAGAAACAAATGAAATGAATGAGCAACAGCTTTCACGGAGGAAGCAACTGAGAGCCGCTTGTGCCAGACGTTCCTGCCCAGGCTGCCCTGCCTGGTTGGGTTGTGACAGCGTGGAAACATAAAATGTAACTGCATTCCCCACAAACTCACGTCTCCCACTGCGAAAACTCACACTGACAGCACCAGGGCACTCAGAGGAAGTGGCTGCAATGTTAGCATTCACCAGGAATCATTCCACAAATAATGGAGCTACTGTTCCCACTTCCAGGCGGGAGCAGCACGTGGCCCAGGAGCACCTACGCCGAGAGGGGCTGCACTGACAAAGGCAGACCCAGCACACACAGATTATTAGGAGTGCTGTACTGGGAAGTAGAGGGGAAATAGGACACTCTGGACTCTCCAGAGATGGGATTCTATTTTCATGGCTAATTTTATGACTACAGTAAGGTATTTAAGCTACCACACCCAGCGGTAACTAAGGTTTAACATGGTTTACCGAGGTCAGAGAGGATTTGTCTCAGGAATTTTTACATCCTGATAACAATCCCACTATTCTGAAAACACCTGCATAACTGTCATGGCAGTCAACCAAACAGCAGTATTTTTTCTCCTATACAAAGCAATTTCTGACATACTCCATTTTATCCAAGAGGTGGAACACTTTTTGAAAAGCAAAATCACTACATCTTGACAAACAGGAGAATGGGAGGAAACACCTTGTGCAGTCACCCTCAGCAGACAGGGACTGGGAGAAGTGGAACGACCCCCTCCCACCACACACAAGAAATTTCAAGCTGAAACCCATTCTTTGGAGAAGGCTGAGCGAGAGCAGACAGTCAGAACCCACCTGCAGCAGAAAAACAGTTTGCAATCTCGATTACAAAGTTGCTGTTATGATACCATAATACACTTTTAAAGCAGCTCATTACCAATTTATTAAACATTAGGGCTTCTTTCAGACTGCTGGAGATTATTGTTTAAACTGCTATTTAAAAGTGTTCCGACTCACAGCATGGATAATTCACTCTTATGCCAATACAGATACACATATGGGGGGTGTAGAGCTCTATTACAGTTCTTTTGGAAAAAGTGGTTTTTCATGCAAAGTAATTGTGCTTTCTCACATGTGGACCGTGAACTAGATAAAATAACCTCCAAAATAACAAGCCATACCTTACTGGAGCACTAAGTGGTACCTCTAAATAAACATAAATAGCATTTTGACATTTGGATACCTTACACAACCATAAATAAAGCCATTAATACAGACAAGTAGGCATGTCTCCATGTTCCAGGAGGTACCAGGCCATCACCTTTTGAAAGGGTCGTGTGGCTTTAGGGAGAGGTAACAACCTCATTAAAGCCTTTAGTCTGTCTGGAGATTCTGGAGATTTTCTCATTTGCCTGGGCTGAGACAACTTCTTTTTTTTTTTTTTTTCCCCTCAAAGGATTAACAAACATCAGAGGAGCAGTGCTCCCTTGTCCAAGTTCTTATTTTTAATAAGAAAAATAAATATTAATTAGAATACAAACCAAGAGCAGTCCTGCTGAAGTGGAATTTCTTTTTTTTTCAGAGACTGGGTAACCATGGAGTAGAAGGTTGCAATTAATTGACTTATACACCAGGAACCTTCACTAAAGAGTGGTCAGTTTGAACTCTGGGCTCAGTAATGAGCTCTCCTTCTCTCTTTGACAGAATGAATCACAGCAGTGCTGCATGACTCCAGTTAGCTTCATTTTATAATTACAAATCTGTTCTTTACTATTTTTCCCCAGCTTAAATACCACTTTTTCAAAGCGATGCTAAGGGAAAAAAGAAATGGAACCAATTTTAATGAACTCATGCAAATATAAGCCTGGTGAAATGAAATCACAGACCTAAGCAGAATACCGCATTGAACACATTTGTATGTTTTATGCTAAGCTCATCTAAATTTGAGTAATTGGACCTAATTTGGCAATCTGCACAATCCGTTTGCAAACTTCCACCACTGAATTTTAAGTATCAGCCTGGAAAATCATTAACATTTTTATTTATCATGGTGGCCCAAATCCAGAAAAGTACTAAAATCTATGTTTGAATGTTTTGAATGAGGTCTTAGCACATGCACAGCATCCAAGAGTTATCATGAACTCTAATTTCAGAGAAAAGTCACTGATATGTTCAGATCACATAATTTTAATCTCAAATCTCTGAAGCTTGAGACTGGGAGCCTTCTTCCAAAAAAACCCACTATCCTTATTCCTCCTCCACGCCACGCTATCGAAAAACATTCCCCAGATCAGACAAGTTGCTCTACTGCTTTTCATCTCCACCCTTCCCTCTTCTCCAGGAAATCCTCCTACCTGCTGTTTCCCCCCTCATGCAGACGTTCACCCAGTCCTTTTCCTTTCAGCATGCACCTGGTCTCCACTGAGCAGTGCATGAACTGGATGTGCTTTCCATGCTCCAGGAGCATGGTGGTAGCACCAATCCAATTTATTACAGGCCAGTTCTCCCATACTCTCCCCCACCATGTGTTTTGGCTGCAATGGGGGTTATTTTCATTTTGTGTCTCACCTTTGTTCAACAAAATATGCAATAGGTCTTGAATTTATAAAAATGTTCTTGCTCCTTAAAATACTTCGTAGGAAAGAAAATCGTTTCCCATTCAACTGCCTTCATTACCTGTGGTTTTTTTTTCTGAAGGCATCTCCGTAAAGAAAAGCCAAACCACATTTTTTCCAGGTGAAAACTGCCAGTCTCAATTTGGATCAGAGTCTGTATGCATTGCAATGGGAAGATTCACAGCATCCCAGCAGATTACTCAAACCAGGGGTGTAAGCAGCCTGCACTGGCACCATGAACCCCCTCCACACAACCAGAACACCATCACTTGACTACGGCTGTGTGCCAGTAAAGCCATTTCAAATCACAGGTATAGCCAAGATCCATTAAGGCAGAGCTGTGGTAGATCACATGCAAGTTTAGTTTCTCTCCATGCGTCCTCAGGAAACGTGTTAATTGCTCACAGCTCTAACACAGATTTTCAATACATCTGCAAGACGCAACAACACACACTTAGGGGAAGATCTGCTTCTTTTCTGAGCATAATTGAGGGATATTCAGTACATTTCAGCATTATGGCTTTACCCCTCCTCAAGCCTCCTTCTACTATCCACCATTTTTCTCCCACTGGCGTGGCAGGATGCAGCTCACTCACACACCTGGCCAGAAAGCTCAACTGCCCTCAGGACTCCACATGGGGAATTCTGTACCAGGACAGGCTGCTGGAGGACAGGTGTTAACTCTGTGTCATGATGAGCAAACTCTGCAGCCCAGCATCCTGAATCCCAACACTGTCCTCCCTCCTCCATCTCTCTCTCAAATCAGTTCCTTATACACTGGATCACAAGTTGCTGCTGCAAATTAGATTCCATATTTTTGTAGGCCATATTAAGAACTGTGACTTGAAGCAGTGTGATTCAGGCAGGAATTCAGAGGGGCCCTTCCTGGGGGTTTCCCCAAATCAGAACTGCTTTGCACAGGATTCATTTTGCTTCCAAGACTTTCACGGTGTAGTCAAAGACCTGCTTTCTCTTTTACTTTTGTCATGATATTGCTGTAGTCAAATTCTTTCCAATTAATTTGAGTAGTAAAAATCAGAGCTTTTATTTTGCAACAGGAGAAAAATTTAAAACCTATTCAGCTCTGGCACATTTAATGCAAATTGCTGCTTGGGTGGAGAGAAGGCTCTGGTGGAGAAAAGCTCATGCCAGCTCCATCTATAAGAACACAGGTCATGCACAACAGCATCCCACAGACCAAAGTCTCTTTATAAGGCATAAACTCACCAACCAAACCATGCTTTATGTTGAGGACACGCTGCTCTTTTGAGCAGGAACTAGCAGGCCCTCAGTAGATGGGTGAAGAAGAAATTACTAGCTGCTCAGACAACACCAAACCCAAGAGTATATCTTCTTAAGACACCTTTCCCTGTGACTGCATGACAAGTAAAGTTCCTACACCTTGACAACTCACTCACCTCAGTGTGTCAGCTTGTAGAGAAAGAGCTGTGGTGGTATTAAATTGGTTTAGAATGGAAGAAGTCACCAGAACTAAAGTTTAGAAATGCACCCGAGCAACAGTTCTCTTTTCACTGCTGAAAAAGAGAATTAAGAAGAACTAATGGGGGTTAAAGGAAACAGGAATCACTTACTGGTAATTGGGCAAAATAATTTTTTAAGTCACGACAAACACTGTCATACCTGAGGGAACTGAACTTCACCAGTTGGCATAAGCTTAAACCCAGTATGTTGCTCAGCTTAGGCTTGTGCTTATCAAGCTCTGAAGTCTGATCCTTAAACCTGATCCAAAATGCTGAGAGACTCTTCCCTGACAACAAGGGCTCAGTCAGGTGTCTTTATTAATCACAGCTAACAAATATTTTAATTCTGGGACCTTTGGGAGGAAGGGGCGGAGGGGGGCTCTGTGCCTTGTTCCACACCAGGAGATGACAACTGAGATCTGCAGTGCCTGATTAATATTTTATGCTGAGATCCACTGGGTATGCGGTGTAATTCTGGTGGCTTGTTTTGCTCTGTGTTCGCTGCATCTCCAGTGTTATTTGCAGCAGCTTAGTGGAACAGCAGCAAAAAGAGGTTTCATTCCCGCAGGACAGCATTGGCTGACCTCTCTCACTGCTTCATGTAACTCAGAGGGAGCAGCCACTAAACAGGAACTGAAAGTGCTTTGCAACTCTTAAAGGGGAACAAATGGCGCCACAGATTTACATATAGATAGCATTTCAGAGAAGAATGGTGTTGATTTTTTCTGCCTAGCATTTATCTACCAGGTTATCCTGGTAGCCAGAGGACGAGCCTGCAACAGAGCAGTGCTGAATGCACATCTCTCTGTCTTCACCAACAGGTCACTGCAATGGCATTAAAATAACATTAAAACACACTGTGGCCAATGGAAAGAGACAATGAAAGCAAAATGCTTAACTTTCACAACAATCTACATCTGAGGATCTTACTAAGACTTTGCAAAGGTCTCTGATCTGAATTTTTAGTGAAAGAGGACTACTGTAAGATAAAATCTCACATTCTGAGGATGGGCACAGTGGGGATTGACTCAGGCTCAGGAAATCCCTGCATCCCAGAGGCCCCAAAGCAGTCCAGATACCACCAACACTGGCAGACAGCAGCCCTACTGCCTTCAGGGGATGCAATAGTAAAGACAGCTGTTCTGAATCAACATCATCTTAACACATCTCAGAAAGCTTTCTGGCTTCATCGCAATATATGGATGGGGTGATTTCTTATTTTATTTCCCTGCTATTCAAAGATCTTTAATAGAATATAACTCAAACCCTCCCATTCTCGTAGGAATAGGAGTGATGTTTGCAATGAACTCTGTCATAAGAAGGTATGTGTCAGGGAAAGACTGGGATATTTCTAGATCTCCAGTCTCTTTATGCAGCTTAATGCTAATGAAAGGAAACCATTTTTTGCACACAGTGAAAGGGAACAGATGGTGTCACAGTTCTGCTGTGGAATTTAAGCAGAGTGACAACCTATACAGCAGATCATCATCATGGGTGAAACTCTTTTAGGTAGTCACATGGAGGGTTTGTTTGTTTTTTATCTACTTATTACTATCCAAAATCCTGAAAAGCTTTTTCTTTCCTTTTTTTTTTTTAATTGAAACCTAAGAAAATGGTATGATAACCTCACCATCCTACAAAATGCCAGAGGACACATGAAGACCAGTCTTTCAAACACACTGTGAAAGGACAGCTGAAACACAGCACCTCGTATTGGAAACTGGTTTCCCATCATGTATCCATCCAGACACCAGTCGGTGGTGAGGAAACCAATGAGGGCTAAAAAATGAACCCAAGCTGAAAATCACTGCTCTGTCTGAAAACTGGTCCTAGCTTTAATTATGCCTGCAAGGCAGATGACGGCAGAAAAGATTTCTTTTTTTTGTCATTTTTAATAATTTTATATTTTACACTTTTGGTTTGCAATATTCTATGTGCAGTTCATCTTGTTTCATTTCTATGTTCACCTGTTTTCATCTGGGAGAACAACAAAGGCAAACAAAAAGCAGATAAAAATCATAGTTCGAAATTTACTCAGAAATTGGAAAATTTCAACTGCCTTTCTATCCAATGAGTCATTGCAGCTGTTGTTTTTAAATTGACAGTTGAATTTTTTTGACCCTACTGATAACTGAGTCACACCTATGTTTTCATGTGCTGATCCTGGCAGAGGCATCTGAGTCCCTACAAAGCATGCCCCTCTGGTGATACAGCCCATAGACAACCTGAAGTTTCACAATTTTTACCGTTTTCATTCCCTCAGATTCCTTTCAGCTTATTTCAACTGCCTGCATGAGAATTTCAGAGCGCATACCACTAAAAGCAACAGATGACATGCTCATCCACTCCATAATTCACACTGACAATAGCCAATCTCTGCTCAGCCCATATCCCACAAGAAAAGGGATTAATCAGGCAGCGGCATCCTGCACAACAAAGCTCAGGCTGCTGGGTTAGGGTTCAGATCCCTCCAGGAATGGCCTGGACCCAGCCCACTCTCTCTGAAACCCTGGAAGATGTCTGCACGATGACACCCCCACATCCCCACAGGGATGAACGGTGTGCATCCAAAGCCACACGGTTGCAAGCCTAATCATAGTTTTTACAACGAGACAGAGAAAATCAGGTTTTAGATACAGCCTATATTGGCACAGTGCAATTTGCAACATGCTCAGTTCTGGCTGTGAGGGCCAACAGCAATCAGGCTGTGAAGCCGAATTTATGAATTCAGGGGTGAGTTTGCATGGATGAGACACTGAGACTCGGGGAAAGCAGGGCAATACAAGCAGCCCTGAACTGGGTGCTCTGGTCTCCAGTGGGTGAGAGTGCTCGAGGTACCGTGCTCCCCCACGCCTGTAAAACAGCACAGCCTGAAACTAAGGTCTAATATAGAAGAGATGCTCCACCCTCCAGTGCAGGCAAACGGCTTAAAATCACCCCCATTTAGCCAGGATCTCGACCTGTATGTTTTTGTGGGGATAAAATAGCCCTTCCTCAAGGAAAAGGGAATGCCAGGGCTCTCTCAGAGACCTTGCACCTCCCACAACACAGGAGGCATTAATCCCACTACAGCAAACCAGCTGTGACCCCAAAAGTGGCAATACTTACAGGAAGGACAGCACATAGATACATTTGGGGCAGAAGTGGGGAACTATTACCGTGAGTGAATTCTAAACTCATTCACAGAAGTTCATAAGGTGTAACCTGCTGATTAGCGCGTCTTGCAGGGAGGGACAACACCTTCTAATGCCTCCTTCGAGGAGACATGGAACACTCGGGTTTTAAGGCATTTATAGGGAATTTCCCAAATGTGCCAGGTAAAATCACTCCTGTGCTCCAAAGCACCCAGGCTCTTGCTGCAGAGACGCAACAGCTATTACACGGCAAGTGTGAAGTGAAGAAGCAGAAAGAGACGAGACTGTCAGTAAATAGGGTTAATCCCTGCAGGTAATACCCTTTCCGTTAAATTGTGCAGCATTTTCCAGTCTGCAGATTCTCAATCCCGTTTAACATCACTCTCACGCTGCCAGCAGACACAGCGGAGCTCCCCGTACCCCCCACCCCCGCGCCCCTTCCCCAAATTCTGCAAAGCTGTTTTTGCAGGCAGCAGCCGGTTAAACCAAAGGCTGCTGGTACTACCCCGGGAAGCTGGAGGGGGGCGGGTGAGCCGCACAAAAGATCTCCACACAAAAGGCCATCCTTTTCATCCTTTTTTCTTCTTCATTTTCTCCAGCTGAGCCATAGCTTTATTTAATCAACACTTAAAAATAGATGCAAATGTGGGAGCGGGTAGGGACCGGAGGAAGGGGGGGATGATGTGGGACAACATCTATTTTAATACAAGGAATCAAATTTGGTGGGTGAGGGGATGTGGGGAGGCTTCAGCTCTCATCTTCCCCCTGCTGCCAAACGAGCCCTCCAAGCCGCGTCCCCAGCGCTCACAGAAATCCATGCAGCATGCTACAGATATCGTCCTTCCTTTCTTTTTTTTCCTCCCCCAGGAGGAGACGTAAAGGGCTTGACTCCGAAAGGACAGCGAGCATCTTTGCATTCCCAGCAAGACCCGCACAGCAGAGAATCATACGAAAAACATGGCTGGCTGGTGCATCGACAGATGCAAACCGAGAAATACCAGACTTAGCCTTCTCCACAGCAAAATTAAACGGGGACGAGAGGGGGAGAAGGGGAGATAATTGTGGCTGTGTAACATGGCTGCACAATTTTCAAAGCCGCACCACCGCCAGCTTGCAGGGAGCAGTGGAAATGTGTGTCTGCTCCGAAGGGAGCTGTTCCTGCCACCCCTGCGGCACAGCTCATCCCGCTCTCCATCCCGCTCTCCATCCCGCTCTCCATCCCGCGGGCTGGCACGCCGGCCAGCCAGCACCCAAGCCGGGGAACAACTAAAATAGTTTACCTGATCAATGCAACTTCACGGGAGCCGGAGGTAGGGATTCTAGCAGAAATGCAGCAAGGAAGAAAAAGAAAAATCTGCTTGGATCCTTCTGGCAGTCCACAGCCTCATCTATATGCATCTGAGCGAGCCCTTTCCAGCAGCTGCTTCTTTTATCAAGCCCACAGGCACAGCAAATTAGTCCGGTTAGACAGTTCAGTCAATGTGGGCTATTCAGAGCGTGGCTGCTGCAGGAGCCCGGCTTCTCCTGTCCCCCTGTCCCCGGGTAGCACCCGCCCACCTCCACATGGCCCTGGATAAACACGGCTCTCACAGCACCCACAGCACGCACCACATGATCCTGACAGTCATCGCACTGGACCTCTGCTTCGCCCCAGTCTGGGTAAAAGGATAAGCCTAAGAAAGCCTTTACTTTAAAGGGAAAAGCTTTCCTTTTCCTTCCCTCTCACCCTTCCTTTCCCCCCCTGCCTCTTCCAACCAAGGAGGAAAAAAAAAATAAACTGAACGCAAAGATTTGAAGATGGGTAAGACCTTCCTAATCAACTCGGTTCGGGAAATGAAGTGTCACTCCAAAATGAAGTGCCATTCAGACTTCTAATAAGCACAAAGCATCAGATAGAGATCCTGGATAAAGCCTGATGCATTCCTGGAAAGTGAGGCTGACCACAGTTGGTGCATCCTTGATCTGTACAAAGCCACTGATTTCTGTTTTGTTGTTTTAAAGAAGAAAATGTGATAAGCCCTTTGTTTCTCCTCCTTTCCCCACCGTAAACCATTTTAAGATATTCACATAGGAATAAGCACACACGCACTGAAATAAAGCACACACTGTGCCATCCTTGGGAGCAGGGAGCAAAGCTGGTGGACACAGCACGCTGGAGGCATGCTCCCCTTAAATACACTCATGAGTGGGACCCATAGGGTCAAACATGAAGAAGAAACACTTATGAAAGTCATTCAATTTTTCTGTCATTGCACAAAGGAGAGGAGAACTAAGCCCTTTTCTCTCCCCCTGCACTCCAATATATCTTTAGGACTAACAGTGTCCTTCTTTGTCCCTTCCAACATAGGAAGCAATATGCATATGGAGCTATAAATAAACACACACACACATATATATAGCCTATAAAATGCAGCTTCTCTTGGTTATCTAAACTCTCTCTTTGCAAAGTAACACAGTTAATTGGAAGAGTTCTCCAAACAATCTGGCTGATCCCTGATGGCTGCCTACTTCGTGTCAGCATTTGCACTTAAATAGAAGTTAGTGTAAGCAGTCCCCATAAAACAAAGGTAAACACTGATAAGGTATTTGATGCTTGAATAAGAGCAGGTTTATCCAAAAATGGGTTAATAGAAACACACTGTGGCATCACATCACCCAGCTGTGTAGTTGGGTTAAAATCCTGGCTCCTGGAGCCATCACACACAAACCACAAACACAAAACTCCATAAAACCTTCTTCCTTTTCTGAAACGGGAAAAGAACTTTATGGCTCTGAAAGAGAAGTTTGAACTTACTCCCGAAATTCCTCAGAGGCTTAAGAAAAGAGAAAAGATAATAAAAGGCAGAGGAAGGAAAAAGAATAATAAAGAAACAAACCTCATGCTTCCTATGCCATTCCCACCTTCCTAATGTTGCAAGGCTGGCAATACTCAAAAGCAAATGATACTTCAATCAGGACCACCATCCAAATTTGACTGTAGGAAGTAAGAAACATCTCAACAAAGGTAAGACTGAAGTGTGGAAAGCTCTTGGAACGCGTTATAAATTAATTTCAAAGTCAGGGGAAGAACTGAATCAAAAAATCCATGAAGTGGATGAGCAGGGAGTGAGCAGTGCCTTTGACAGCCGGGAAAGGTGATGCTGTTCTTCCGCCCACCTGCAATTTTCAGCCTCAGCAATGCATTGTTATCTTTAATTTGCCCCTGTCTGAACAGGAAGGTTTGGTACTGCCCCTCTGCTCATCTCTGCTCACTCATTACCTCTCTTGCCTGAAAGGTGAGAGGAAGCAGGAGGCGGGAGTGCAGTCACTTCAGGATTGCAGCACAGACTATTTAATAAGCTCGGTGCATCACCGTCCCCCATCCCACCGGGAAGTACGATCCAGGATGCAGGGGAAGGGCAGCCCACAGTGCCATCAGAGCTACAGCTGCTGCTCACATGTGTGTGCAAGCAGCCAGGGCAGCGCACTGAGGGCAGCACATGGTCTGGGAAGGGTGAGGAACATCCACCCAAGGGTGGGGGGGGGGGGATAGCTTTAGTCTCAAGGAGTGGAAAGGAAGGACTTCCCACATATGAGCAAAATCAACGTGTGAGAGAGGTGAAGGATGCTTCAGCCCCCTGGTGATCAACTGGCACTTCTCCAGAGTGTGAATATCCTCACCTTTCCTCACCTTTTCAGCAAGATCCACTGCTCAGCCTCTCAGAGCAACTCCAGGTGCCCATAGCATGGGGTAAAGTTGGTGAAAATTCCAGCAGCAACAGGAGACTGAATATGCACGGTGTAAAGACATGCGGGCCAGATGTGATACTGGCATGGCAAAGTACCGTTGGCTGAAGACCTATTTTTTCAGGCTTAATTAGAATTTAGCCCTGATAAAAAGCCAAACAGTTCCCCATTATAGTCAATAGCGGGTTGTCGTTGTCCTTAATGGCAGCAGGATGTGGAACATTAGGGAGAAAAAAAGGGTCCAATTCATCACCTTGAATAGGTGAAAATGAAAGCCCCTTCTCCGCTGTCACATTTGATTCCTGAAAGACATCTTAGTGTATTGCTAGTGTTTAACTTAGTATTTCTTAGAAAATAATTTGAAGCAGGATAAAGTGATTTGTAAGACATTTTTCTGCCTGCATGTTTGATCACTTGTTAAAGGAATGCAATTTAGTTCTCTAAAAAAAAAAATCCCCAGCTCTTTCTCTCCAGGAATCTCAACCCCCTGATGCTCAGCATCCCTGAAGCACCCCCGCAGAGCAGCGATGGCTGCAGTGTCACCCTGGAACAGGTGACATATGTGCCTCTCCATTCATGGTCTCCTGCTGAAATGATAATGATCACCGGGTAGTCCTGGAGTCGGCCAAGACTCAGTAGAAAGAAACAAAGCGAGGAGAAAAACATAGAGGCAATCTTAAAGCAGCCTAAAAACTTAACTTCAGAGAAACAGTTGGAGCCCGTATGCACAAGATTCTGTGTTGCATAAGGAAGAAAAAAACAACCTCACTCTTTGAAGTTGGCTGGAAGCACAACTGGTTGGTTTCCAACTTCTCTCAGACTAATTTGACACTTACTTTGCTATATTTATTTATTTCAGGCAGACAGGAGAGGAAGGAATCGTGTAAAATCTTGATCAGTGTAGTACAAATGTTCTAAGATCTCCTGTCATTGCTTCACCTGTAAGCTGGTCCTTGACATCTGCTCCTGCTAAGCAAGGGCTACGTGTGTGTGTGTGTCCTTGGAGAGCAAATCTGCCTTTTTTCAGAGTACTACACCAAGGAACGTGAAGAGGGCACAATTCTGAACAGCAATGTTCACCACCATCTGCAAACTGTAATCAACTCTGTGCCTTGTTATGCACTGATTTTTCTTCATGGTCATTGGTTTTAGGAACAGATATTTAATCTCCACTGTATAAAACCAGGCCTAAAATTTCAATTAGTTCCTCTGGTACTGAGCACAGGCAGATAAAATTGCAGAACTATTATCAGCTTAGAAAAGCCCAAACAACAAAAAAACCAAAACCCAACCCACACTGTTCTGATATTCCTTCTTGCTCTTACATAGAATGTCTGGAAGCACACATTGTATTTTATCTGAACACCTTTTTTTAACAGATAAATGGAAGCATACTGAATATATATATATATTGAAAATGTCTAGTTTTGAAAAATATCAATATGAAACTTTGACTTGGACTCTGGTACACTTGTACATTCCAATACGAGTTTTTGTTTGTTTTGCAAGAGCAGAAACATGAAAATTCTCACACTGTTACAATAATAAACTTCTAATTTTTAAACTTCTCTGCGGATTTTTATAATAAAAAATACGTTTAAAGGGCATCCCCCATGCCATAAAAGTATCACAGTTAGGAGATTCCAGTTGATGTATAGGAAATGACACTTTTAATATTCACACAACAGAAAGAAAACCACCCTCCTAATGAATTTAACTTTCTATTACAGGAAACAGTGCTTTTTGAATTGAATCACTGAGGTGTTTCACCCAAGTAAGTGGTCAATGTGTATATTTTACCAGCATACAACCTACAAGCAAGTTATGAGACACTGTATTTATCCATACCTGACAATCCCTTTCTTGCTTTATGAGGCAGAGCCCCCTGAAGAGGTTGAGGACTCCCCCAGAGAATCCACAGACACATTTAGCTTTGATGCTTACAGATGTAAGTAGAATCAATGATGTTAAAAGGATCTTTTACAGATTCATCACGGTGCTTATCGCTGCATCCCAGCCCCACTCAGACCAAGAGATGCTCTGCAAAGTATCATTTCAGGTTGTTTCCCTGCCATGAAGTGTCTCCTTTTCTCACATTAGGAACGTACAAAAAAAAAAAAAATGGACTGATCATTTTCCCTGTGCTTAATAGATTCTGGCACAACCTGGCCTCCACTATAAACAAATAGCCTCAGCACATGAAACCCCTGAAGACTGATTAAAACTAAGCCTGATTTCATCTGCACTGGTTTCTGCAGCCATTAATATTGTTAACACACAACCTTTTGTTCTGCATAGCTGGAGGGCAGCTCACATTGCACTGCTGAGGCACCTCTGAA
This sequence comes from Nicator chloris, assembly GCA_013400495.1. Taxonomy (NCBI): domain Eukaryota; kingdom Metazoa; phylum Chordata; class Aves; order Passeriformes; family Pycnonotidae; genus Nicator; species Nicator chloris. The sequence goes on from WAAE01024855.1 coordinate 1,553,810, forward strand.
GGTATGTTCACTGCCAGTGACATGTATGATTATGTTAATGGTGCCTAACATTTCCTTAACATGAGGAAAGCTGACACCAGTGATACAGAAATTGATACTTGCCTGTAAAGCAATGCCATTAAGGTTCAGGGAGGGAAGAGGCCTCGCTGCCAGTGCAGCCACACAGATTTGTACAAGGGTGAGGGAAAAAGGCATCTGGGCTGAGGTGGATCATAAGTGATGGACCATAAGCGATGGACCATAAGTGATGGACCATAAGTGATGGACCATAAGCAACTGGGTTGAAACTTTGAAAAAGCTGAGTGCTAAGCACAGCAGTGCTGATTTTGGACAGAAGAAGGTGGAAGCACTGGAAATGTTCAGGAGAGCATGACAACAAAGAAGCACAGAGCCAAGCACTCCCTGGAGCCCTCGAGACCCCAGGGGGACCTCTACAAATGGCTGCAGTGGAGGGAGGTTTGTACTTTGCTGTGCTTTACCTCACTTCCTAGCACTGATTCAGTGTTCTAGGACTGGAGGATTCTGTCTGGCTTCGTGGCCTGGCAGGATATGGATGCATGTGCACCAATGGCAGTGACAGCCCAGTGCCTGGCTGCTCCCCACTGAGGGAGCTGTACAGATTTACCACAGCTGCAATTCTGGTCCTTGATATTTCTTTACTGGCCTAAGTAAAGGATGATTTGAAACAAAAACTAGGTGATGCAAATGCTAGGGAAAATCGGGAGATGAAATTATCAGGAATAATTTTTTTTTTTTGCAATACTGAAACAGTAAAATTTAAGTCTGACATTTTTAGAAAGACAGAAGCTGACAAATATAGGAGAAATACAAAACTGTCCTCAATCCTCCCCCATCTTCATGTCTTCTTTAAAAATAAATAAACAGAAGAATAAAACAAGCATTTAAAAAGTGACAGCCACAACTCACTTTGTCACACACTGGAAGCTCCTCCATCCAGGGACCCATGGGAATGTCACCTTCCTCACATCTGCTCCTCCTGATATACTGCTAACGTGAGCCAGACTCAGGCATGCAGCTGATTGACATCAAAGGACCCACTTGATGTAATTTGTTCCATTTTCAGCTATTTCATTTTAACTGCAAAGCTGTGCTGTAGGAGACTAGACTTAAACCTAAACCAGCACAGTTCAGATCACAGCCTCCAGCCTGCCCAGGTGAGCTGTCCACTCAGACCAGCTCCACAATCCCACTCATTTTAGGCTGGCATGATGCTTCTTGTAAGTCAAAGACACCTGGCAGCAAACTACTCATCTGCACAGGCCTCAATAAAAACAACAAAAAATACTATTATTATTAATTGTAATAATAAAGCAGCTTGCAATCCTCGTGATCCAGTTGCAGCATATTCTGCCCTTTCAGACCTATGTGATCACAAGCAGTGGGAGTTTGGCTCAGTCTTGCCAGGTGAGAGCCAGCCCTCTTCCCATAAACACTGCAGCCTCCAAGCTGCACTGCTGAATTTCCCCAGCCAGGAGAATCTCTCCTCAGCAGGATTTGGAGACCCTTTGCACAGGAGTGAGGATACTCCCCTGAGCACAGACCCATTAGGGAGCCCTTTCACTGCCCCTCTCCTCAATTCCTTGTTTCCAGATGATGGCTACAACTTCCCACCTTGCTCACAAAGTCCACTCAGAGGCCAGGCTTTCCAGTGCAGGTTCAGGGTACAGTGCCACCAGGATTTCTGTCTGCCTCTGCCAAGGACTGAACCTAGCAAACCTGTGCTGTATGCACCAAATGACACGTGCCACAAGGCATGTCAGCAGCTCAGAGGTTCTGCTGCTCCTTTGTGGCCACTAAACCTGCCCACCTCAGCAGCCCCTCTGCCCCTCTGCTATCTCCCCTCTGCTTGCCATGGGTTTGAAGGACTGCCATGCCCTCCAGCCCTCCTGGCCATTGTACACTGCAGTTCACACCTGAGCTGCTCAGAAGGCATGGGCTTACCACCCACCCCATGTTACTGCAGATGGATGACGTGCCAGAAACTGGTTCTTTTAATTCTGTCTTAAATTAATATTCTGTGATAGAAGCTATTCTTATGAATTGGAATGCAAGAGAGATCAGGCTGAGGATTAGAAACCATGTGTCTAATTTTTATTAGTTAGAAAAACGCAATATATGCCTTTTCTTTCTTTTATTGTTTCAACCCAAAGGTAATTTCCCCCAGTTCTCCCACCAAACATCAAGGACTAAACAGAGCTCATTCTTTTTGTTTGCACTTTGGTGAAATAACAAGTAATAGTCAGCCCTTAAACAGAGCACAGGGTCGGGAATTCCATATACAAGAACCAAACAACAGCATTCCTACTTGTTTAAAAAAGACAAGCACAAGGGGACACAGAGGAGGGGAGGTTATTTTCCGAAAATCGAGCAGCCAAACAGGGCTGAGATTTGGACCTGTGGCTCCCACATGCTGGCAGCTGGGATGATATCTGTGCTGGGGAGCCCTGGCCATGCCCTCCAGCCCAGGAGAGCACAGGAGTGGGATGGGATGGAGGGAGGCACACATGGCCCGCTGCTTAAAATGCGTCTGGAATCAGCCTCGGATCTCCTCCTGCACCTAGAGATCCTCTGCCTGAATACAAATGCATCCCAGCCTCACTGCAGAAGTCTGCAACGATTAATGCCGCACTCCAGCCTCCCATTTGACTGCACCCAATGACAGAAAATGGATTGATTTTGAATCTTGCTTAAAAGTTAACTGAGTAGCTATGCACTTTGCAAGAAAATCATCTCCCTATCGAGCCGCTGGACACTCCACACCCCGCCTCTCCAAAAAAAAACAAGGAACAACAGTGCTTTGTATCAGCAGCTACATCCAGGATGGTTGTTAGAAGCAAGAAGAAGGGAAGGCTGGAACTGCTATGCATGTCCAGCCAGATTAGATCACCAGCAAGCGTCCCAAGCAAGGCAGGGGACAATACTGTCACCCATTTGTGAGGTGGAACACGTGATCGCTTCAAACAAAATGTGACGTTTCAAGAGATGCAAAAGAGGACGGTTTCTGGCAGCAGAGCCAGAATTTGCATCCTGTGGATTGCAAAAGGCCAGTCTGGCTGTGCCTCTGTCCCTCCTCTGGTGCAGCTGCAGCCCTGTAGCCCCTTGCATTTCCCAGTCAAGGAAGTGAGTCAAGAGCAGTGAGAGCCTGCAGCAGGATTTGTTTTACAGCCAGGCTACAGACCAGGGCCACTTTCAGGAAGACGCTGTAGTAACAAAGAATAATGAGCCTGATTCCTGCTCCAAGGCACCTACAGCTAAGCAGCAACAATCCCTCACCCGTGGCCCGTTCTGATGTGCTGTTGTCAGTCACTGGGGTTGGGAAAACACGTGTTTGATGTGTGCCATTACTCACCCAGCCCTTGGGAATTACAAGGCAAGGCTTCTCTCACTGAGAATGGACCAGCCAAGTGCCAAGGGCTTCTCAGCAGGGGGAAGAGAGCTGACACTTCTGCAGAGGGGGCAAAATAAACCTCCTGCCACTTTTCCAGTGTGATTAAATTAGGGCAGATCTATGCCCATTGTATGGGCGTTTGTCAGATTTATAAACAGTTACATACCATTTGCATTTAAAAAATACAACTCTTAACAGGCCAATGCTGGAGATCCAGCAGGGAAGCCAGAGAAGTTCACAGTGTTTTAAAGGCAAATGCTGTGATCTTTCAATGCACAGTAAATGGGAAGTAAAATATATATCAAAGCACTAAACTAAGAAGCCTTGCATATGAACTGAGAAAAAGCAACACAGCAACGTAAATTACAGTCATGAATCCCCCTCGAAACACAGGGAAAAATAGTATTTAGAATTTTAAGCGTTATCAGTGCCAATAAAGGTAAATTATTTATCTCAGCACAATTTTTAAGCTGACTCAACATCCTTTTATAACTATGTGCCTGCTTAAAATTGAAATGTCTTCATGCTTGAGAGGAAAGGCGCAGGAAACACAGCATGAGCACCTCCTGTTTGTGATGGCTTTGGTGTGGCAGCTCTGTCCATGGCCTGCAGAGGGTTTGGGAGACTGGACATCACCTTTCTGTGTCCCAGTTTCCTTTTCAGACAACCACCTTAAGGACTTTATTTGGTATTGAGCTCCTTTGGAAAACCACAATCTACCAGTACCTTGTACCAACCCAGTTTATTACTCGTTTTTCCTTTCCTCCTGCAAGTACCCAGTTGCTCATTTCAAGGCAAAAAGAGATGTTCCACACCTGTAAAAGCAGCTACCTCACAGCACTTGTCTTACCAGAGTGAAGATGAAACCACACACAAACACCCTGCAATGAGGACGGGTGGGAAAACAGTTGCCCCAATTTCCATCCCAGTGGCCACCCAAGGGACAGGCAACCCAATCTGACCTCCCTCCACAGCTAATCCTGACATTTTCAAAGGCCTCAGGGGTGTTGGTACCCAGCTATCAGTACATGAACCCTCATTCCCATGGGCTTTACTGACAGTCTCAGACTTAGTTAACTGAATCTTCTTGAAATATGAAAATGTGTGGGAAGGAACAGTGAGAACTTTTAAAAATTGCAGTACTTTGATCCTAATTAACAGAGTTGACTGAAAGCAAAATATGTAGAGCTAATTTTCACAATATTTTTCCACAATCCCTAGACAGAGCCTTTTTCCTGGCACTGTTTAAAATTAATGAAGTAAATATGTTTGCATATTTATCTTTTCATTACATGGAAACAACAACAAGGAAAGCAGATTGAACTGATAGCAGAATTCTTCCACTCCAAAGCAGTCTGGATGTGGTTTTTGTTTCAGTTCATACAATGCAACCCAAGACAAACAAGCAGTGCAAGTTCACTGGCCATGTAAGTAATCGGTTTTATCCAGCAGAGCTACTACAAAATAACTGCTGTAAGAATTGACCCCTTCATTTTATTTTCGTCTCTGTGAAGAGATCCTGAAATGGCTTTGAAGGAAAACAATATCCTTGCTGAAGTCTAGAAAACAAATTGTCAGGGGTTGCCCCACACGAGTAACAACAAATGCACCATGCTACCATATGGTTGATTGACACAGGCAGTGGAAAAATGGGAAAGGACACACAGATATGGATTCATTAGGACTCTTGTATTAATTCCCAAAGAGATATTTTCATTTTTTCACACCTGAAGCTCAGAATCTTCTAACAGAAGCCCGAGAGGTCAGTGATCCCTACACCACATTGAAAACCACGGTCTGGTGTGGATTTTACACAAGTGGGACTGGGAGGAACAGAAGAACCAACCTGCAGGACTGAGCTGCAGGTTCAGCAGACTCCATGGAGAGAGGACAGCCAGCTCCCACAAGTCCTGCTCAAAGGTACAGGCAGATCCCAGAGCCAGTGGGAGCAGGATGTAGGTGATTAATACATGTGCAGATAAAGCAAGAGCAGAAACTCAGCCTTGCAAAGATGATAAGCACAGGCAGAAGGCGAGAGACCTTCCTTTGGCTTTGAAAATTGTCAGCTTGCCCCCAGGTCCGAGCAGGCTCAGCAGCCCCTGTTTATTCCCATGGCACATGGAGGGTGGAAACTCTTCCCAAGTCCCTTCAGTTCACATGTACCCCATAAAACACCCATTACATGGGTGACTGGGCTTGCTCTGTCCTGGCAGAGAGGGTGAGGCAAGACTGCATCTCATGTCACAAGTCACGTTCTCTTATCCAGCTTTACCTTAACTCTCAGGGATACAATAATTCATTAAAAACCAGATTTTTTTTCTCCAAGGGTCACAAAGGCTAAATAAACGTGATGAATTTCATGCTACTCAATGATTCCTCGTTATGGCTTGATGACTGTATCAATTGCCATTACAAATGCTGAGCACCCATGACTGAAGTGATAATTAAAAAGGCAAATCATAGCAGGCACTTGTTCCTCTGTTACCACAGAGCCTGGCCCGGGCTGTTAGCAGCATCGATTACCTGTACTCATACACAACACCCTGTGGAAACCCAGATTTCAGAAACTACAGGAAAAAAAAAACCATAAAGAGTGAAGAACTGTTATTATTTCATCTCCATCAGTGCATATTACAGAAGTAATGAGCATGCAGACTTATTAGCTTTTTGTCTACCTGAAGAAAAAGTACACATGGCACTTTCAACCCTGATGATGGCATTTCAACCATGAAATTTTCCTCTGTTTTCAAGTCTGTGATGCAAGAGAGAGGTATCTTGCTTTTATGAAATTCTTGCTTCCTCTGGTGTACGGCTTTCATTTTGCTTTTTTTCCATTCTTTGGTACTTTGGAGATGAAACTACTGATAAACCATTTCTTGCTTCCCTCCTACATGGCACTATGCAGATGTCAGCTATACTATCATGCAGAGAAGACAAAAAACCCCAAACCCTTCCATGCTTCTCAGTTAGCTTCTGGTCTATCAGTTCCCAACGTGTTGGGGTTTTTTGACAATGTAGTTTTCATTTTCAGGATGTGAATGTGCAAGATCATGTAAGTGACACTGTGGTAAACAGCATGGTAACTACAAAATCCCTTGTTAATTTTTTTTTGCCACAAAAGTCTTGGAAATAGCGATGGATCTCTAAAGTAAACGTTGTCTATGTGCATAAAAGGGTTTGCTCTTTGAACTGCACTGACATGACACAGTCATTACTCTATGAAAGCCTGAACATTTTCTTCTATTTTGCAACAATTGTCAAGCAAGTGAAAGCTTTATTTGATTTCCATTCACACTGAAGACAAGATTTAGTACTCCAGTGGAACAGGCAGTGTCAGAAGGATTTTAAATTGTAATGCTACCACTTTAACATCTTAAAGGCACCTTTTAGAAGATAAACTCATCTGCCTATGATGACTAAATGACACGGTAATGGAGAAGAGGTAAAGACTTTCTTACGGTAATAAAAGGGAATAGTTCAGCCAGAGAAAGAAAAGCAGAGAGCTATGCACTTCCTAGAAACACTTCCAAGAATCTTTCAAAAGAATGGAAAAATAAATATATACATTATATTTATCCACATAGACTTAAGCAGGAGTGATATAGGACTAGATTTCTGACAGCAACTATCACTTCAGAGAGGCAGCATTAAAAAAAAAATAAAAGCACTCAGCAGAGTACCTGATGGAGGAACACAACTCCAGGAAGGAGTCAGCAGGTGATGGCCCTGGGATTGTTGAGAGCTGTTAGCCAATGCTAGCACTTCATCAATTTCCAAAAATGCTTAAGCAATATAGCATAAGTATGACATATATGATGCAGAGAAAAAGCTGTCTCAGGTGAAAGCCCTCCAAGAGTAACACGAAAAAACACCCCTCAATACAGAAAAGATCCACTTTTATTTTCTATTACATGAAGGGCAATTCCTTTGATATTGTCATGTCAGCTCATGTTTAGCAACAGTTCCAACCACCTCAAACCAAAGAAGAATTTGAGGGGGAAAAAACCCCTATCCATATATCTTGCAAAACATCTGCAGCTTTGGGGCACTGGAAGATGTGTTCTTAAATCCCTGCCTGTCTTACAAAGCCAGTCACTACTATTGTTCCCTTGCACTGAAAGTTGCTGCCTCTGCCTTGGGACATCAACCATGTAACAATGACAATTTTTCTGGCTTTTGCATCCTTTGTTGGGGATGTTTCAGAAGGTCCTGCCGAGGCAAAGCTGGGGCACAGGCTCTTGGTGTTACTCACAGTGAGCTGCACTTAGTCACTGGTTGTCATACTGGTATCTTTATTTACACATGTAGCTAAAAAAAGATGATAAGATGACAAAATCTGTGTCTTTTTCATTCCTGGCTCTGAGGCAGTACCTTGGTTTGGAAGTAAGAAAACCCTGTAGGTGTCTGAGTTTTCTGGGGGAGAGGCAAGAAGAGGATAGCGTTGTTTTTTTTTTTTTCTGTATTTATGCTGTCAGATCTTACTGGTACATCAACACTGGTGAGTGGCTACATTTTATAACATAAAGCAGATGTTTTGAATTAATGACAGGAATGGACAAGATGAATTTATCCTGCTAAGACAGCTGATAAAACCTGCACACATTAGGGGGTGGAAAGGCTTTGCTGATACAAGACTTCAAGAACAGACACCAAGATTCTCCCTGGATTCACCACAAATTGGGATTTTCGGACCCAGCAGCAGTTGGTCTCTGTTCACCCTGAAAATAAAGGTAAAACTTCTCGTTCCATTGACTGGGGGAGAAGCAGCCCAAGGATCACAGCTCAAAATTGTAACTCTTAGTTCATGTTAAATAATAATCCAATGTTCTTTACTAAAAACTAAATTAACTCCCACTGCAAGAGCGTTAAGTTGCAGCAAGTGCAGCTGCAATAAAGTTCCCAATCTTGACCTTTCCGGAGGTCACAGACACCACAAAAATGCCACTTCCACATTTTTCTTCAAGAAACACGAGGTCAAAATTAAGTTAAGGTGCAGGGAAGAGCATGTCTCAATGTATGTGACCCCTCTCCTGTACCTGCACGCTCCCCAAACCCGATCCTGAAAAGACCTTTTCCCATACAAATCCATTACATCAGTGCAATTAAACTTAATAGTGCCATAAAGCCAGGGAGCATCTGGAGGTATTGATAAGGTTTCATTTATGGACACATTGGTGGGGAAATTGCTGTTTTCTTTTACATAATGATGCAGCTATTATGGATTAGGGGAGCTTGGGCCTGGGGGCTTTTTTCCTCTGCTTTCAGTTTAGTGGTTTTCTATACCTTTAGTCAAACATAGATGTGAGATCACTGGTACTGAATTTCTCCCAGTTTTCATCTTGAAATATGGTATATAAGGAAGGTTTCTCATCGGTTCAGCAGCTTGTCTTATCCTGATGCACTGGAATAAAGAGAAAGCTCACTTGGGCCATATGTTTCAGTTGCTCCTCTCACTCCCCCGCTGTCTTTCCACACATACCATGACTGTGGACAACCTCTCCTTAAGTGGGCAAACAAATGGTTTAACTCAGATTTGCACAGTGTTTGCTGACTTGTGTGGGCTCCAGGATCCAACTCAGCTTTATCATTCCAGGCAAACATATTTCTGACTGACACGGTGGTAATTAGAGCAGCTCGATTTTATTGGATTGATGATAGATGAAAGGTCAGGATCTCAACCAGCAGAAATTGGTGTTGCTACCCTGAAATCCATGGTGCTATGCTGATCTGTGCCAGCTGAAAGTGTGGCCTCAAGTCTTTTACACTGTTTTGTGTCCCCTTATATAAGAAGATTTTAAATATTAAATGTTTTCAAGCATGCGTGTGTGGTCCCTAATCTACTTGCCCAGTGTAGGACTCAATAATATTCTCGAATTCAGTTTCCACTTCAAATTGTCTGCCCCATCAAATCATTCATATCATTAAAACAACATAACTGAACTTAAGAGGAACCCTTTCCAACGAATAGAAAAACAAAAAGTAACATCTCAATTTTCTGGGACCCCTATAGGTCAGAGGACCTGGACTGTCTGTCCCTTATCCTCAACTGAAACTGTTCAGAATGTGTCTCCTTTCTATCTTGCACCCCAACCATGTGAAGTAACTACAGGCCAGACTGGTGCTGATTTCTGTTAAGGCAGAGCACAGAACCAAAAAGATCCAGGATCCTTTCCCACAAGCCTTATTTAAGCAGCACCCCAATATAAGCACCAAAACCCCAAGGACTGAAAGCCCACCAGTGGGGATCTTCAAACCAACATTATCTCAGCAGAGAACTGGCATTCTTAACCCTGGGGAAGACCCTGAATTAAAGGGAAGCCTCACCTACAAAGCTGTTCCATACTGGGTCTTGTGGCCCATCCCTTTGTTTTTATTAGAAGCTTTTCAACGGGCAACAGTTACCCACACACCAAACCTCATTCTTGATCTAGGTGATAGTAAGGTGCCCAGTTATGTGTCAGAGAGCCCAGAGACTCCCCCAGGCTGTCCCCACAGGGGCAGGTGACCTGCAGGGATGTGCAGGGATAAGTGCAAAGGGCCCTTTTACGTCAGGTGGGCCCGTGGCTGTGATTATAACCAGGGACATTAGCAAATCTCATCAAGCACTCATCCGACCTCATGCCAGAGGTGAGCTGCATTTGGTCTCATCAGGGAAAGAAAAGAGGATAAAAATCCATTAAAGTGAACCAGCTGTAAGAGACCATTGAGAATACCCCATTTATTTGAAGTAGATGTTATATCACAAAACATTTCAAGAGCTTTCCGATGTTTGGTCTATTTTTAAAGACTTCCAGTTAGTCATAGACGAACCTCAAAATATTCAGTGGCTTGATATGAATAAATATGCTTATCCAAGCCTGTGACCTGACATTAAAAAAAGCTGCAGTGATTTATGCCAGCTGAGAAGGTTACACTAGGAGATGGCCTCTTGTGATGCAGGAGGAATTTTTCCTGTTATGACTCCAGTTTAGAACAATCCAAAAGACAGAATCTTTGCCACATGAAAACACCACTCTTATAATTCAGTCTGATCTCTCTGGACAAGCAAAGAATGTTTCACCCAGTAATACCTCCACCATGGCTGCAACTTCCACTTAAACAACACAGAACCTTTTAAGACGGTATTTAAAGCATTTGGATGTTTCAAAGCCTGGAAGAGTCCAACCCCATTCTTTCAGAAGTTTGTCAGGACCTAGTTTGTATGTAGCAATGCTATAAAACAAAGCCAAGATACTTAACTGCTTCAAGAGAAGCAAGAGGAGTCTGTCCTTGCTCCTTTAAATCCCTAGCTCATGTACTGCAAATTCCTATTTATAAGGCTGAAGTATTTCCAGAGTGAGGAGTGCTGTCCTGAGGGGTCAGTGCAGCAGTTCTTTACACAAATAACCACATGTATACCTCAAAGAAGCATTTCCCATCAAATTAGTAACACAACCAATCAGCAAATTAAAGCCCAAGTGATGAGCACATTTTAAAAATTAAGTGACTGATCACCCCCCCAAGTCAGAGGATGCTCATCTCCTGGAATAACTCAGGAAATTTGGCAGCAAGTGGTTTAAACTGAACTGTAAGGCTGGTGAGTGTCCACTATTCAGCAACACCAGAGCTGAAAGTGATTCCCCTCCCAAAGCTTCATCCACAGGCACAATAAAGCAGCAAAGCCCTGACCCAGTGCTCAGCACTGGATAAAGGGGACCAGGTCACAGGCAGGTGCTCTCTGTTACACACAACTGCTCCCTCTCAAACCCCAAAATCAGAAGTGAATTCAGACAATTTATAGCTGGAAAACCCAAACCTGGATTGCATCAGGACTGTAAGGACAACATGTTCCCCTTGGTTCTCCACTTAAAGCCACTGGACAAATACTAAGGGCTAAAATTGCAGCTCTGTTCATTCCAAAACAAGCTTCCACAAGCTCTCCATAGCTATTCCATTTTCAGTATCTCCTGCCCAATAAAAGACAGGTTTGAAACACCAAAAAGACACCTGTCTGCATTAAAAATTAACTACTTGTAGACCTACATACAAATTAACTATTTTTTTTTGGCAAGAGCTGGACTTTTGGCCACAGTTCTGTAAATTGCAAACGTTTTAACTGATTTGGGTCATATTTAGTTGAACATTTTTATTTGGGCTTACAAGTAAATAACACAAATTTTACAGGAACTTCTAAAGATTTCCATACCAGAAGAATACTGAAAAGTTTGGCAACTAGTAAGCCTACCAAATAATTTCTTTGTTGTTTTTTGTTTGTTTGTTTGTGTTTTTGGGTTTTGTTGGTTTGTTGTTTGTTTGTTTGTTGTTTTGTTTTGTTTTTAATTCTGCATTATAAAAATAACAGCTTTATACCATTTAAATCATTATCATGTGGCTGACCATATGAATACTGAGCTGTGTATTGCAGTGCATTAGTTTCTTCCAGCTGGGAGATGGACAGAGCTGTTTGCTGTTTGGTGTTGCCACATCTGATATTGAAAAGAAAAAAATAAATGGTGAGCATGAACAACTTGGCCTAATGCATTGGAAAGCAGGCTTTGCCCCCCAAAATGCTCTGCTTCTATTGATTTTGAGAATGAACGCATTGACTTCCACAGCTTTTTCTTTCCATGATTTTGATGATCCCATCGTGGTGACAATGTCATGAGTTTATCCTTCTCATTTTGTGCACACAGGTGGGCTTTTACTGGAATTAAGGTCTGAGTACTGAGAACACCCTGTGGCATTTTCAGCAAGATTCCACCCTGCACTTTGGATGTTGCTACAAAAAAAAAAAATCACATATTTTGCTAGTTTTCTTTACATTTTTTGAGATTTTCAATTTATTAGTCAAATTCTTCAAACATTCCAGCATTGTGGTGATCAGGAAATGCATCAGCAAGGCTGAGTGCACAAGGGCAGACAAATGGGGCATTATTTTCTGTCTTCTTTTTTTACTTCAATATTACAGTCTTGACTCACTGTGCTATCATTTTTGCTTCCCAGTTTCCAAGTAAGCCATTAGACAATCTAATATGGCTTGTTATTTGGAAAAGCCAATTTAGGTGATGATTAGCTATTGAATCTATTGTAAAAAACATAAAAAAGCACATAGGCATGATTCACATGTGAAGTCCCATTTTGGTATTAAACCACTCAGCTTCCATTTGACAGCACAAAACTCAGCTACAAAAATTAGCCTTTATCTATAATTATACACATGTATTTACAAAAAAAAATAAATATTTTGAAAGATATTTTCTGGGCAAACAATCTTGAGACAAAACAATGAGGCATTCATATCAGCCTCTGCCTTGTTCAAAGTAGGTATAAATGGTATTTTGAGGTAGAATTCCTAGGCAAATTGCATGTAGCACAGCTGCTTTAGAATTTGGAGGCTTTTTTTTGAGAGAGCTCTCATTCCTTTCATCTCAGGAAACAGACAAACATTTGAACTTAATGGCCATGAAAATGATGTGGCCAGAAGCATCTACACTGCTGAGAACTCGATGTTACATTGCCTAAGCAAGTCTGAGTCCCAAAGACACAAGTGGCACTCACAGCCATCACTGGCTTCACTTTATTCTATTTTTGACCAGCCTTTCTTTTGTTTCAATCTGCTCTTCTTTCTTTTTATACATTTCCAATGGCACACAAAGCTTCTATGCAGCCTCAACACAGGCCTGGTTTTAGTATGACACTCTGCTGGAACAGTTCTTTTTAATTTTAGCTTCAGCAATGAAAGTCAGATTTCCAAAGCTGCATCTACAACACAATATTTTGCCAAGTGAATATATTTCCCCCCTTTCCTTCTAAAGGCAGCACCATAAAAGCTGCATTTTAATAATTACACAGTGCTTTTCATCCAACGATCCCAAAGAGCTTTAAAAAAGGAGCATATCATTAGCCTCAACTTACAATGGGAGAAAATAAGGCAGAAAAGGATAAATCCGTGCCGTTATTTGTATTTTTGGGGGAGTGTGAGGAACTGTAATTAGATATCAGGAACAAGTTCTCCTCTGAAATGGTAGTCAGACCTTGGCCCAGGCTGCCTAGGGAAGTGATGGAATCCCCACACCTGGAAGGCTCTGTGCACTGACCATTGTACAGGGGACATGTCTGCCCTGGGGGCTCAGCACACCCTGATGCACTGGAGAACCAAAAATCTCCCAGAGAATGGACTGATGGCAGCTGGGCAAAAAAAAACCTGCTCTAAGTGTAGTGCTGCCTTTCTTCTCCTGCACTCCCACCTTTGGGAGGAAGATTAGAGATCAGCAATTAAAGCAGCCAAGCAGTGAGGGTGCAGCAGGCACCGTCTCCAAATAACTTGCCACGGTCGTTGTTACTGGGGGTCAGCTGCAGAATGTTGAAAAGTTAGACTGATAAATTTAGTATCAGGTGGCATTTAAGCTGCTGACAGCCTTTTAAACCCACTGTGCTGTAGGATGCTGGCACTTAATTACTGAGATGGTATCAGACCTCACAGCCAGCAGTGTGGGATGTATGGGCTTGCAAGCAGAGCCCAGCAGACCTTTTTTTAATAAAACTTTAAGCTAGAGAAGCTTTGAATACGGGAATCATTTTAGTCCTACTGCTGCACAAAGTTTGGGCAGTCTGTAGCTGTGTCAAACAGCAGCAGAGACCAAAGGACCATCCACACCAGCTCCTGCAGCATTTTTCCAGAAACCAGGATTATTCCTTGCTGTTGCTTCAGGTAGTATTTTGAAATTTATCTTTTTATTTTTTACCCTCTTTTTCTCAAAATGCAGCCGACACCTAGCAAAGTAGCTCCTCACAGGGCAAAAACAATTGTCAGGATTGAGATAAACTGTGGAAGGATATGCAGAAGGTCAATCATTGCATCCAGCCACAACACACTCCTGTTAACAGAGCTTGTGGTAACTTAGGACATTTTCTCAATCCTCACTTTTAAAATTTTTTTTTAATAGATGCCCGTAGCATGCAGAGATGAAGGTGGCCAATGTCAAAGGCAGAGAATACACAGATGCACCAGTTTAGACCAATATTAGACCAGTACCTGTTGGCCCATTGCTCAGCTGTGGACCAGACCATCAGCTCCCACCACTCACTGCCAACCCTCGCTGCACAAAGATGGGGTTTGGCAAACCTGACTGCTGCAAATCACAGAACCAAAACTGGCAGTCCCTGAGCACCTCTGCTTCTTATGGCCTGGATGCATCCAAACAAAATCAGACCGAGTCAAACTGGGACAAGGCATATGAGTCAAGGGAGAAAAAGCAGAAGGTTTTAACCCAACCACGCTTTCCATTTCAGACCACAAGTTCTCTAAGTACAGTGAATACTGTCTGTAGGAAGAAGTTCAGGTGCTAAGAGGATGGTCAGCAATACTAAATAACGAGACTACAAAAATTAATAGTGTCAGGCTTGTTTGAATGTGTATTTGTAACAAGCATTTAAAATAAGGAACTCCTGAGGGAAGGCTATGAAAAAAATATGTAATTAGATATGAGGCCAGGAAAGACATCAAAGGAGTTTAAGATTGCTTCCACTTCACCCAGGAATATCCAAGGACTGTGGTTCCAAAGCACAAGGCACAAGTGCAATTGTTTGTGCAGGTGCTGGTCACAGCCCTGTTAGTTTTGTTGCTGTAACTGTACTACAAACCCCAAGTAGCACCACCAAGTGCAGCTGCTGACCACCAAATGGCAAATAGAAATATTTAAAAATGTGTTGCAGACAGATGACCAGAAGAAATCAAGTTACTACCTGCCATGCAACGGAAACAGAACACCCCAGTACTCCAGTAGAAATGTTGCTTTTAAATAGCAAAAGTTTCAAGATTTTAAACTAACTCCTTTCATTTTGCCTTCGCTCAGGGTAAGGAGTACAGATGTGGCTCCAGTGGCTCATTAAGCCATTCCAGCCCAAGCACTTTGCTATGCAAAGATACCCTTATTTTCAGCCACTGTTTGTTTTGATAAACCATTCTGTATCAGAGGTGTTGATGTTTGCAACATTGGAGGAGTTTTTCAGAGCAAATTTGTTAAGCTCTATGAATATGGAGAGGAATTGAGTAAATTTGATACACTGGAAAAAGGGGAAAAGGGATCAGAACAGCCACCATAAAACCTCATTATGAAAGCACCCACGAGAGCCATTGGTTTGCACTATAACTATAGAAAGATTTTTTGTTGTATTGGGGATATCTGAAATAGTGCGTAGTGCAGTGGGACACGCTTTAACTTTACAAAGAATGTTACAACAGGCAACTATTTAATAAGGCTGCTAGAGGATGGGGCCAGCAGGCAATTCACCAGGAGTGAGCCACTTTTAAATATTTCACTAAAAGAACACACGGAGATAATAATACCTCATTTATCAGCTTGCCCTTCAAGATGCTATAGCTCTGATATCTCTTTTACAGTGAAGCAGACCTTTTATTAGAGAAAGGTCCTTCCATTTAAAGACCTCCCCATGGTGCCAGTGGGCCATTTGCAGATAGAGATGCAAAGAGCTCTACATATGAAAGCAACTTTTGGGCAGCATTCAAATGTCCCCTTGCCTGAAAGTGCAAGCTTCATATGTGTCAGACACAGCCAGCAGCAACACCTGAAAAGCTGCTTCACACACTCCATTAGCAGCTTCTGCTTTCAGAGACTCCCATTTCCCTTTCCCAAACTTTAAATACTGTGGGTAGAATCCCCCACAGTTGTTCCCTGACCCTCCTTAAGAGCTTCAAGGCAGGGCTTTGGGAGGAAGGTAGAAAGCTGAAATTTTGGGGTGTTCCTTTGCTCCTCCCTGCCTTTTAAAAAACACTACAACAGCAAACAAGAAAAAAAAAAAGCCTGCTAAAATATAGTCTCCCAAATACAGCACTTCTGAGCTACCAAAGCCTGCAGTTCAGGCTGCTCAGAGTTTTTGTTTCTCTTTTTTCCTGTAGGTATTTCTCAAGAACTCTTCCATCCTTAAGTCACACTTTCTTATTTCCCTTATAAAACCCATTTCTCACTTCACTTAGAGAGCAGCAGAGAGTAACAAATGAGGCAGAGGGTTATCAGAAGGAGAAAGCAAGACTGAGCAAGAGGAAAGCTCCTCTGTTACACACCTATTTGACAAGACTTGCCCAGACAATGGCAAATGATATGATGTGTAAAATGTTCAAATTACGGCAGCATCCATTCCTAGCCTTGGAACCTCAAATGAATGGAATGAGGTTCCATTCCTGGCCTTGGAACCTCAAATTCTCCACGGGGTCATGTCTATTCATCCCTCAGGGAGAGCCTGAGCTAGGGAAATGCCTCATAGATGGTGCCCTGGAAGGAATGCCTCAAAACACAAGCCTACCAACACAAAGCTGGATTTTCCAAAAAGGCTTCTGTTGGTATAACAAACTCCCTAGTGTGGCTAATGGTAACTTTTCCACTTCCTCTTCTATAATTTGGAAATTCGAGTCAATCGTGCTCAGCTTGTTAGACTTTCCTAGAATTGCCGTGAATCCAGCAATATTCCTTCCATTGTGTCAGGGTAACATTGTTTTAGTTGGGCTGGTGAAGCTCCACAGGCTAGTTTCTCTCCATCTCTTTCCCAATTATCCAAACACTGAAACAGAAGCTCTGTAGCTCAGTGTACTGAATGGACATCATCATCTGTGGAGAAGAAATGGGGTTTGATTCCACACGCGATGAACTCGGTGATACCGTAACACAGAGCAGCTCAAAATCAAACTGCTCTGCCTGGGAGAAGCAAAAGGAAGATGAATAGAGATCACTAATATTTAGTCACCAAGACCTTTATAAAAGTCAGAATACTTAGACTGCAATGACCCAGAAAGGCCAGTGAACTAATAAAACAGTAGAATCCATGAAGGATGAGAAAGAGGAAAATGGAAAAAAATTGAAAAGGGTCCATCCAATCAAACGGTAACTGAAGGAGCTGATAAGGGGAATTAAACGCTCTGTGTTGTACCCTAACAAGCCAGAGAAAATCTGAAACTTCAAATAATGAGAGCAGCAGGGCTCAACCTTCATGTCCCCCAAATCAGATGTAACTAAAGATGAGTTCTTTCTAACGGGTAAGCAGCTGCTTAGCAGAGTGATGATAAAACTAGCTCAAGTACTCATATTCTAGCCTCACCCTGGCTTTCTAAACCCTTTCCAGCTTCCCTGTGGTTTGTCACTGTGAGAATACTTTCTGGGACATTCATCTCCTTCACAAAACATCATCTCATCAGCAGGTAATGTGTGACATCCTCCCTGACAGTCCCAGGAGTGAAGGGAAGGATTTAATGAGCACAGACTCTGAATCACTTCCTGATTAGGACTCAAAATGAGTTGACTTCATCTTCACCAGGAAAAAATAAATAAATTCAAGTCTTGAAGAAGAAAAGGCGAAGGACAGTTTTAACTCATGCATCTAAATGTAGTAAACCCTTGATTTCCCTTAAGAGTTTAGGATGACAGATTTTCACCGTTAAAATATTGCCTTGTCAACACCAGGACACCTGTCCACTAAACTACATTCAATACACATCTTTAACCAGCACTGCATACTCTGCTACACCCATTCCCAGCTTCTGCTGCTGAAAAGAACTTGGATCTCTCAGTCTAAGCCTCAGGGGATGTCTCAAGCCTCAGGCTCTTGCTGTGGCCCGTGCAAGAAACAGAAGAAGAGAAGATTTTTTTTCCCCCCCAGTCACATCCCCACCCTTACCAAGGGCTTGCATTGTGGTGTTGAATTGTCAGCTTGCCATCACAGCAATGACACAGTGTCCATCACCAGGCAGTGCTGACAGAATTGCATTTCCAGCAGCACCTTCTACATGACTACCATTCAGCTGCTCCCGATTCATTTAAATTACCACAAAAAAGTCAACACCAGAGAGTTCTCAATGTGAGCAATAAACCTACCAAAGACTTCTAGAAAGCCTGTGCCCAAAGAAGATGCAAACACAAGGGGGGAAAAAAGGACCAAATCTACTTTTTTCCCCATTATATCACAATCTCAGTTACAGAGTTCTTTCAGAGCTTTTACTTTTTGTGTGCCTCACTCACATCATCACATGCATTAACAGGCAGTGTTGTACCCCAATGAAAACAAAGCAAATTAAAAAATCCCCCACAAACAAACTGAGATTTCCAATCTGCAATGGATTGAGTGTTTCCTCAGGCAAATGAAGAAGGTGGTAACACTGCACATTCCAGGTGGGACACTACCTCTGTTTAGGTAGGCAAAGGAAGAAGCTATTTTCTACATGATGAGTGATATCCACAGTCATATTCCAATTGCTGACAGAATGACATTATTCATCTAGCAGGTTTTTTTTCCCCTATTTCAATATGGAACATTTTCAGGAAATATGTATAACAAAGTCATTTAGGCACAGCTCACTTAGGGCTGACTTGACACAAATTTATTGGGTAATTGCCTCATTGACCTCGGACTGCTGGGTCAACTATTTTTCTTCTTGAGTTTCATTTTCTTAATGAAACCTTTGAAAATCTATTTAGAAGGAAAAACAAAAATCTATCTCTCCCAAGGAAAAGAGTGGGTGTTCATGATATTTTACATCAAGTAAATAATACACAGTTTTTAAGAAAAAGGTTTTGGTTATCATGGACTCTCTCATTCATGACATTTTGATGTTTGTAGTTAAAAGCAAGTGTAAGCATTTGTAGTAAACACACACCAGATATAAACACCCCATGCAACCATGTCAATATAGGCCATATGGATATTAACATATTTATGCAAATATGCTAATCTGACTATAAGGAGATATATAGTCCATGGGAAAAATCAGTGGAGGTGGGGAGAATCAACCCAAGGTTAAACTATCACCCTTCCTTCCATGAGCTTTTCTGCTAAACCTGAAACACGCTCAAGTAATAATTTTGAGGTGACACCAACTGTCCCAAAGGAAAAGGGTTTTTTGCCACCAGAAAGGGATAGATTTTGCCAAGCCATCTTTCACAGGTAGGTCCAGCAATAAAAAGTCACTAGGATAAAAATAGGAGAATACAGTAAACTTTACTTTAGGGGAACAATACCTACTTAGAGACATGACTGCCAGCTTCATCTCTAATTAATGTGAAATTTCAATAGAAATTCTGTCCAATCTATGCGAATTTGGAAACTTGCTTCAAGCATGTCTTTTCTTCCACATTTGTCTACAGCTGAGATTCCTGAAGACGTCCTGCACAGTCTGAGCCAGTACATGCCTCCAGAGAGAGCTCAACAGACCAAGAATATTTTTCCTACTTCTCCAGGTTTTGTTTTTCAAGTAGAAAAAACTCAACTCTCCTAGTAAAGGATGAGAAAAAGGAAGAGTAGGGTATTTGATCTGTGATTTTCTAGCAGTCAGCTGGAATTCTACTGTATGTGGTCAAGAGGAGGGGGGACAGAACCTTACTCATGTGTGCAGAACAGCAACAACAGCTCAGGATTAGCTGCAGACAGAAAGACCATATAGGATTAACACAGTGAACCAGTCATTGTGCTTACCAGAATATTCAAGAGCAAAACATTCAGAGGATTTCAGGACAGGATTTAGTAGAATTTGACTGAAAATACCACCACATTTTGAATAAGCTTTACTGAATACCACAGCACCCAGCACCTTTTGGCTGAAATGACTTGATGTGCACTGATTTTTAGAAGCATTTCTTGTGCAACCATGTAAAGACTTGGTGCACGGGAAAGGATGGAATGCTGGCAGACAGGTGTCTGTACACAGCTCCAAAGTGCAGGCAAGAGCCCTCCCTGCAGCATAGGAACTTTTAAACAACTGAAACTCAAGGTAAGTGTTGTCACTGTCAGACGCAGAGTCAGGAACCCAAAACTATTCCATCAGCTTCTGCTGCTGAATTAACGTCCTCATTGTTGCTCTTTTTCTTTATGCAACACTGACTGCTATGACAGGCTTACCTGTGCTAGGGGTTGTCAATAATGATAAAAGGGATGCTCTAAGTTTCATATTTCAGGCTGGATTAGCTGCATTAGAAGAGTGTATGTAAAAAAAAAGAAAGAAAGAAAGAAAGACATTCAACTGGAAAAGGGTAACTGCTGTTACTGCAAAACCTGGCTCTGCAACGCTTCAGCAGCAGGGAGCTGAAGTGCTCCTGGAACAGCTGCCTGTGCTCCTTCTCACAAGCATTACAGCAGTTTCCCTGAAGGAAGTGAAGCATCATTCCTGGATCTGCACGGATCCATCATTGCTTCCATCTGACAGGACTTAGCAGTAGACAGGGATGAGCGGAAACAAAGTGGCAAAGGAGAAAACGCTCCCCGTGCTTCCGCACCACTGAGAGCTTCCTTGCCCTCTCCAGACCAAAGCTCCTCCTTGATACCATTTCCCACATTGCAGAAGGAGCCCCACAACAACAAGCAACAGGTTCACAGCCCAGCCCTTTGCTGAGCCAGCCCCTCTAAGAGAGGAGCCCTTGGCACAGACTGCAGCCTCCCAGGCTGGGCCAGCCTTTGCATTTTTTGCTCATTTCTCCTCGGGCACTGCAGAGTAGAAAATAAGCACAATTAACAACATAAAGCTCAAGCTGCTGAACCTGGTAGCTCAATTTAAAAACAAGCTCCATACATTCATGCCATGTGGGTGTGCTAGAAGAAGTCTTATGAATTGTCTGTGCAAGCAGGGCCTTAAATCTTTTTTGGCTGCCAATTCCAGCTGCTGCCCTATCAACCATTCCCATTAACAGGCACACAGACTGATAGCCAAGTAGCCAGAGCACAACAAGGACAGCAAATAGACCACAAGTGATAATGCTGTTGATGTTGCACGATACATAACCTAAGCCAGCACACCCCATCAGTGCCTGGATAGTGCTCTCTGAGTGCCACTGGCACTCCCAAATAGTCACATCCACAGCTGGCCAGTCACTAACAGCCTTTATTCATCTGCAGCCTTGGCCAGCCTTTGAGCAGACACATGAGCTTGTCCATATTACACACTCTTAGTTTATTTTTCAACACCTTTTTTTTTGGCAATTTACACAGCAGCAAATGATCAAAGGTGCGCAACAATCCTAGTTCATGGTCAGCTTTGCCATTCATCCACAGGAAAGGGACACATAGAAAGGCAGCTGCAAAATGTGAAGCTCTTGCAGCCACTGGTCAAAATGGGCTGATCACTCTTCATCACTATTAACCCACTTATACGTAAAAATAAATAAGTAAAATAATTCAAGCCTTGCTTGCAAATTCCTCTGAAACTCCCAGCAAAAATAAGCAAACCCTTCGCAGTGTAACAGCAGGCACAGATCACCAGCTAAGTTAGCTCTAAAGGCAAATATTCCTTTTTCACTGAGAGAGGCAGTGGGCCATAATAGGAATAAGGAACAAAGACCCCTTTCATTCTACTGACAAATACAGTATAGCATGTCACAAATCACAAGGGGAGCAGACAACACAATGACAGCAATTAAATGGGTGTGTTTTTATTAAGAAATACATATAATAATGACTGACTGTGTACACTCTTCCCCTCCCCAACCCTTCAAGAATTACACTGGCAAACATGGCTGTGAGTGCTGAGGAATGTTACTTCTGTTAGACAGAAAACTATCTTAAAGGAAGGGCACATCCAGCCAATGCAGCAGGATGCACACAAAAGCAGACACAGAGGTTTTGTTTGGCTTTATGCGTGTTGTACACCTTGTTTATTGCCATTCACACAGCTTCCCCGACTCATTCCCAATCGATGTATTTCTGGAGAAGCGGAAAAAAAAATATGCCCCCTTTTTAACTCTTTCGCTGCTGAATTCCAACTGAGACACCATTCCTGCCTCCCCCTTCCTTGCCCTCCGCCCCGGTGACCCAGACTGCTCTGGGGAGATTCCCTTCCCAGCCCTCACACCTGCTCACTTTGGGGGAATATTGGCAGGAAAAAAAGGACCCTTCTGGCCCTGCTATGCCTTTAAGCTGTGAGCAGCCTCTCTGAGGCTGAACCCCGTCGCTCGGCAGGGCCAGCACAGGGCACGGCTGCCCTGCACCTCGTCCAGGCAGTGGCCCGGGGCCGGTTCTCCGCCCGCCCTCCCTGCGGCCGTCCCGCAGCGTTTCCAGCCGGGATGAGCGCATCCCTCGCGGGCTCTCCTTCCTGCCCCCTCCCCGGCTGAGCCGCGGGAGAACAATGCGGGGACAGACATTTAGCAACACCTGCTGTATCGCATTAATATGCACGGGGATGTATGGATGGTTTTTCCCATCCAGCACTAAGACCGCATTGTTCGGGGCGATCCATCAGTGGATCGCTGCCACCCCCCCCGCCCGGCGCCGGCCCCACAAGCCCCCTTCTGACATGTCCCCTTGTCTCCCAGCCCGGGCTGACGACCACGTTTAGGAATGCACTTCATTAAATCGGAGCTGCCCCATTCCAACCTGCAATGCGGAGGCAGTACAAAGCCAGCGCCACGCTTCCTCCCGCATTTCTCTCAAAAGCCCCATTGTTCGGCAGGCATCTGCTCCTGATCTCAGCCTATTCGTGCCCATTGACCCCGCTTTTCGCAGCACACCCGCTCGCCAACGGGCCTCACGTAAAGCCTGCTTGATGAATTAAAAAGGAGCACCAGCCATCTGTCCTCCCAGGCTGGGCTCGGGCTGCCAGCCCCGCTCCGCAGCCTCCCCTCGCATCCCGACCTGCGGAGCGGGCACCGCGTTCGCTCCGCCAACAGCACCCGGCACGGCACAGCCGCTGCTTTTCATCCCCTACCTCGGCATCTAGCAAAGGGGCGAGGGGGAATAGAGGGACAGAGGAGACAACAGAACATTCTCACTTGCCTGAGTCCTTCGAAATTCAAGCACAAATACAAGATTAATCCTTCCTTTGTGAGGTCTTGTCTTTAAGTCGTGGTATGTAATGATCCTCAGCACTGCAGCAGAGGGGAATAAAAAATGCAGGGATCATAAGCAGGGGGAGGACAGGGCTTACTTACATCAGGGTTTCTGCCACATGACAATAGGTTTGAGAGGGAAGAATAAGCTGGCAGCAGCAGCTGACAGTGCAAAAGGGAGAATGCAGAAGCCTGCCTTTTATATTATTGGTGACATTTCTAACACATGACAACAATTTCCATCTGTATTTAAGCTGCGAGTGTGAGGAAAAGAGCATTACATCACGACTCCTCTATTCCTAGGGGCTGTGGAATATGTAGGCCAGAGGGATTAAAAAGCACCTGTGTATGCTGGAGATCTGAAATACCACAAGGCAGATTTTCCCCCCTCACTTCTTTCTCCCTCACCTTGTTTTTTTTTTCCCTCTATCACCTGCACTGAGCTGCTGTTTGAGAATATGCCCAGGGAAGTGCAAAATGGTATTGTCCTAGTTAGCAAGGCTCAAGCATAGGGGAACGATGCAAATATGTGTTTCTGGCTCTGTGTCTCTCTCTGTAGGACATACAGCACTCATCTTTGCAAGCAATTGGACAGAATACAGAGCATATTCCTGTTTTCTGCTGTGCTTGTCCCAAGGGCTTCGAGTTTCTCTTAAAGTAACAACTTTCATCTCCCTTTTAAGTCTGCAGGGAATTTCGGTGACAGTAGCAACAATGATTTCCCCACCCCCCCCCTTCCTTTTACAGCCAACTCATGCCTGTATCTTTTTAAAAATAAACAGCCAGAACAGGGGCCAAAGATATATTGGAAAAAGCTCTTGCCTGCTTCAGAGCCAGCAGGTGTCCGTCTTGGACGCTTTCCACATATCTCACAGGACACGATTGCTTAGATGCAGCTCCAAAATCCTAAGGGACTCCATCCCTGCAGGGAAACCTGCTCCCCTGCAGCTCCAGGGCTGCTTTGCTGGGGCTGCTGCAGCTGCACTGAGACAGGCAGGGACGTGGGAATGCCCAGGGTGGCATGGGAAGCCCTGCTGGGGTGGGCACAGGGCAGTGCAGGGCCACTCCTGCCACTGTTCCCGTGGCCCAGTGGGTTCAGCACCAGCTCTGATCTTGGAACAAGCAGAATTTTGACCCACAGCAGTTGAGAGCCAGGGCTGGCAAAGCAGCTGTGTCCAGCTGTGGGCACAGGACACAGCTCACAGGTTCAGCACCTGTGTGAAAGGGCCAGGCAAGGGCAAACATCACCCTCTCCCACCACCAAACCCAGCAGCAAATACAGACACTGGTCTTGCTGATGTACCCAGTCCTCAAAAGTGCTTGAACTAGGTAGGGGCAAAACATCACTGAGAGCCAGCAACCTTTGCATTACCTTTAGAGGAGACATGGCCACACACTAGCAGGAGATTGGCCTCCTTATAAACAGTCTTAAATTTATCTGGCATCAGTATTTTCATGAAAACACCAGCTGGGCCAAGGTGCTGGCCCATTATATGTCTCTTGCTTAAAAAAAAGGACAAAAATTCTTTGCTTAAGATCACCTTCCTGATCTTTCAACACTGGCCTCTTGGAGCCACAGACTATTTTTTGGGTATATGTCTGGTCAACTCAAAGCTGCTGTAGGAATTCCAAAGCCTTTGATAATGTTGGGTTTAGAATATTGCACACGGTGAATTTGAAGACTGCAACAGGAAAATAAATTACTCTGAATTCCTCGCCCCTCCTCTTCGTGTCCACAAAATAAAAAAAACTGCATGAGCCACACTGAAACTCTCTCAACCAGATGAAACTTCAATGAGGCAGTACCTACATGGAACATTCCAGAAAAAACCCTCTTTATTAAAAAAAAGAAATGGAGCATTTTACTTTAGATTTATTCAGAGATGCAGCACCCCAATCGTTTATGGAAACGCTTTCATAAGACTTAGGAGAGGGGAAAACAGAAACAATGAAATGACTTACTTTTAATCTGGGGTTTAAAGTCTTTTTTTCTTTCCAAAAAAAAGTCCCACACACAAAGGAAGAAATTCAATGCAAACCTCTGTTTCTGTATCATGAAAGCCCATTCCAGTACCAGAGTAATCAATTCCTCAGAGCCTGTGTGGTCTACAGCAAGAGCCAAAGAAGGTATTTAAGTTTATACAGCCTTCAGAATTTGATGGCTTGCTTTTGAAATACGACATGTTTAAATTTTATATCTTTTTTTACAGTTAGTTGTGTCTTAAGAAAATGGTTGCTCTTGGTAGAAAGACTAGAAGGAAGGGAGAATAAATGAAATTCAACCTGGTTTTGAGCTGTTTGCCCATTTTAAAATCAGAGTAGTTCAAAATTGCACCATGAAAAACTATTACAGTTGTAATTACAGTTCTCATTATTATATTATACACAGTCTTAATTTAGCATCAAACCCTTTGGCTCATATGAACAGAAAAGAAATACTAAATAAGAGTGGTGCACCAACACCAAGAGCTTATTACCAGATAAGCATCTGCAGAAATTTACAGGAACAGCAAAGCAAATACACTGTCAGATGTAAGAACTCTCTACCTTTTCTAGAGCTGAAAGTCATAAGCAAATCATAAATCACTTCAGGATGGGGAAAGGAGTCTTTGTCCTTACAGTAACCCCAGCTTCCCACCATGAAAGAAGGCCATCTTGAGACAAGATTTTACAGCTGGGATTTAACTCACAAAATGTGAGTGGAAAAAGTGTGAGATAGAGCACTCTTGTAGGTAGGAACAAACTTCTACAACAGACTTCTCATTCTTTCATCAGTACATTTTGGATCCAATTCACTTACCATGTGGGAACAGCAAATGGGGAACAAACTGTGAATTCAAATAACTGTAAACTCAGCAAGATGTGGAAATACAACACAGATGGTGCACTTCAGATTAAGGGTCAGCATTTCAGCGTCGCTTTCCACTTTTACATTGTGATAGGTGATGTGTAACAACCACCTTCTCCCCGAGACAGCACTCTAATCAAACCATGACTCACTTAGGAAAACAAGAGGCCAGTGATAGCTCCTTGGAAGCCTCCTGCCAGCCCAGAGGAGCTAAGGTTACTTGGTTAAGCTGCGGGTTTGCTGCTTGAGGACTGATGTTCAGGAGTGGAAATTGTCTCCACTAGACAGACATGGCTGACAAAGGTTTCTGCAGCATTTCCATCTTCCTGCTCTGCCTGGCAGGGCTGTGCCCAGTACCCACATGGTCCCCTCTTCCCCACCTACATTTCCAGCAGGAGTTTGCAGAGGTTGCTCTGATACCTGTTTGCAAAAGCCAAGAACACAACCCACGGCTGCCAACATTCCCCAGTACCAACCCTTAGAAAGTGCTCTGTCCTAAATCACCTCTGCAGGCCTGCATCCTGAACACTGGGTTAATTTTATTCTCTCAGACCCATTTTGTCAAAAATCTGAGGAATGGAATTTAGGATGACCTTATTCTGGCTATGAAGTGTTAGCTGCATGCCCAGGCCCTCTAGAAAAGGGTTGTCTGCCTGCAAGCACAAGTTCAAAGAAGAAATAAAGGAATAAGTACAGATTAGATGGCAGAAGAGCTGTAAATCTATGCAAGCTTGAAATGCCAGATAGAGAGGAGCAGGAGTGATTGTAAGGTGATTATTACCTTCAAAATATGCCGGAGGTTGTTTATCAGATCAGAGTTAATGAGGGAGAAATCTAATAGAACTATAATATTAAATTTACCACTTTAATGGTATCATCAATGTTCTATAATGTGGGCAATTTGCAGAATGTCTGTCAGTGTGATTCTCCAGTGTGGTTAGTTACACAGGAGCAGCACTATTGCATCTCATCAGCTTCTCCCTTCCAGAAAACACTGGGCACTTTGCAGAGGATTGCTAAGTGAGATAGCAATCCATATCTTTGAAATGATGGAAATGGAAAAATGGGAAGGATATTTATGAACATGATGGGATGTTCACATTCCTGGAAGAACTGGGTCCAGCTGTGCCCCACTGTTGAGTCCAGCCTTCCTATTTCTGCACTGCCAGGTAGTGTCCTGCTGGGTTTTCCATGACTCTCTTTCACATCTTGCAACACTTGCTGCTCTCCTCAAAACCTTCCATATCTGGATTTAGGAAAATTGCTAATAACCTCACTATTCAAACACATTTTCAGCTCTCCTGTGTTATCCCACTCCAAACAAAACACGTAAAATCTCACACCCTAGAAAAACATGAACAAAGATGGTATAGCAAGGGCTCGTAAATGAACACTTACATGAAAAAAGTCAAAATACCCAGTGTCAAGGTTTTGATTACTAATTCAAAAGACCTGTGAACAGTAGGAGATGTTAATGCTGTGTTTATTAATAGCCATCTCCTCATGTATTCGAGGAAG
Source organism: Nicator chloris (assembly GCA_013400495.1). NCBI lineage: Eukaryota > Metazoa > Chordata > Aves > Passeriformes > Pycnonotidae > Nicator > Nicator chloris. The sequence continues at coordinate 1,581,381 of WAAE01024855.1, forward strand.
AGGTTGCTAAAAGCAGCAGCTTCTTAATATGGAGTTCCTCCTTCCCTAAGCACCTGCTCCAGCCCCTCTGTTCTGAGGTTTGCCAGCTCAAATCCCTAATACAGCAAAGATCACCTGCACATTTTTAGCATATGACAAATGTCCTGTTAAGTAGTTTATTAAGTTTAAATTTTAGTACTTGGGTTGCCATGATGGTCTGAGATAAAAATCAAAGTATCATCAATGTCTCTAATAAGCCCTTTTAGAGGCCTTTCACCAACATCAACTATTGTTTACTGCTTTGTCCCCTGGTAAATGAAGTGTTAAACCTGAAGTTCAGTGAAAAAGTGCAGGTAGAGAATGAATGATGAAGTATGAAATATAATTCAACAGCAGATGATACTTCCAAATGTGTTTGATGAGGTTTTTCCTCCATATAAAGACTGTGCAAGAAGAACTGCCAGATCCCTATCCACCTGATTACTCTGTGATACACATCTCTTTTGAAGACACATTAGCCTTTCAAAGAGCCATTTATTAAACATTTCCATTTAAATAAAAATTTTCACAATCCTCAGTGAAACAGATGTATTCCCTCTTAAATCACTAATTAAGAGCAGTCTGGGACAGTAACAAAGCCCTTTAAAAATATTCAGAGAACTAGTGTCCCCCTTAAATAAATCTGTTCTGGCAATGACCCAGGAATCTTGACTTCATAACTCAATGCTCTAATTATTCAAGAGAACATCATAAAAAAAGGATACATCTAGACTGTTAAGACTAATAAGAAAGATTTATTTTCCCTTCAATTAGGAGCAGAACTACAAATATTTGTTCTATTTTTTTCTATCCTCTTAATCACTTGGGGTGGGGGGAAGGAAATCAGTGAGGATGAATTTACAGAGTTATTCCCAGTAAAGGTACTGGATATGAGCCTCCCCAAAGAAAACCAGCTAGGAGAATCTAAACAGCTTTATAAATGATTACACGGCTAATCGCCTCTCTGCTGAAATAAAGACAAAAAGGATTTAGAGGACAAATACAGCATGCTTTATGTGAGGAAGCATGCAATGTTAAAAAAAGGATAACTGTTTGAAGATGAAAAGTGACAACTCTGCATCCCCATCAAACCATCAGGAGCTGGCATCTGCCACTACCCCTTGGGCTCAGAGGCTGTCACGGCAGCAGGATGTGTGACTGGGGACCACAGAGGAAACTCCTCCTCTGCAATCCCCCTGGTTGTGCCAAGGCTGTATTGCAGGTATCACACGGGACCAGAAGAATCTCATATAAATGCAATGTACAGGTGTTCCTTTTTAAACACTGACATCTTTGATGGAAAGCACAGGACTCTTGTAACGCTGAAACCACCAGCACGCCCAAGCACCAACATCCCCATGCAGTGACAGGTGCTTTCTGCAGGGAGTCACTCATGAAGTATCAAATGTGAAGCCCAAATGCAAATGTGAGGCGAAAAGCAGGTTAAAGAACAGCTAAGCATTTCATTTTACCTCATTTTAAAATAATTCTTTTTCTTGGAACACTCATTCTCTCGCTTTGTAGCATAATCAATACACTGAAACCCTTGAACAGATGCAGGGTGATAGTTGAACATAAATCAAACTGCCTGGAAATCTAAAGCTGTGGCACTGCAGCCATCACGAAAGATCTAATCAGGATCCTGGGACATCATATGAAAAACTATGGCAGGACAGAGCAAGTTTTGATGTAAATAATTTGGAGCAATTCATCTCCACCCCTTCAACCTCCAAACAGTACCTGCTCCCAGACCTGATTTACTCTCTGCTCTCCCAGACACTCTCACCTTGGAAGCCTTTATGTTTTAAAACAAATGCCCAGGCATTGTTTGCACTGCACCTAAATATCCACTGGCAGCTGCTTTGCCGTGGTACAAAGGAACTGCAATGAAAAACCTGCAAAATTCAGTACACTGGGGACTAACAAAGGAAACAAAGAGAAGTGGCCCTGTAATCTCTTCCCACCCTCCTTACCCAAATCTCCTTTGGCAAGAGGCATGGGAGAGTGTGTAAGGCTGAGCTCCTCTGCTTTGTACTGTTCTCTGGTGCCTCATCCAATTCTAACTGGGTGTACAGTGAAACACAGAAGAGCCATTCCTCACAAATGGGGAAGCAGATGGAGCAATATTTGCCATCATAAGCGCTTTTATTTCCAAAATTAAAAAACAAAACAAACAAACCCACCCCTAAACAATCGTTTCACTGGCACAAAACGTGCTATTGATCTGAAAGGACAGACCAGATGGGAAAAAGGTCCTGAAGTCTTCTAAATTAAACAAAAATGATTGTCTATAGAAAGGAACTTAACTAAAGAAATATTGGCCCTGTTGCTCAAAAGAGGGTGTTTTTCTCTCTTTTAGAAGTGAAAACACATCTGGTTCACTAATAAGTGAAAGAATTATATCCTTGAAAACTGCAGGGGACACTGCTGCAATTTGGCACTCCCTGGAACACAGGTATGAGGATTTTCTAAAGCCAGTGGTTGTATACACAAGAAGAATTAAATGTGTCTACACTAGCTGATATGCAAAATATTCCTCATATTATACAGAGTTAGATAAACTCACAAGCAAATATTCTTAAGAAAAATTATTTTTACATACTGCTGGTATCCATACGTTGCAACCCAGTGATAATGGCACTATTTTAAAAGTATTTAAAACTTTTTTTCCTAGCATAAATCTTGTGAAACAATTAATTATTTTTCATGTGTTAGAAAAGAGTCTGCTGCTCCTCACCTTATCAGTGTGGGCCTTCAAATGAATATTTCATGGACCCTGCAACTATTTCTCATTACAAAAGCAGAATTACACCTCTAGGAAAGGAACTGCAACAAAAGGCACTTGGATAATAAATACATCTGCAGGTCTGGAAAGCTTTTGAGAATTCAAGAACATTTGTGTACATAAACTGATGATTTATTGCCTGGGAAGAAAACTAATGTGCACTGTCAATGATTCTGTTTATCCTTAATAAAAATTAGTAACTAAAAATAACTTTGAAATTGTAACTCAAATACCCACACATGTAAAAACACATTCATTTGTAACATAAAGGTCTTTATGCTTCACTTCAGCAGTTTTTCCCAGTATACTGATACACTTTTATGCTCTATATTCTAAAGAAAAGAACCTTCTGTAACCTGGTTTGCATATCCCTTTTATCAATTCATTCTGAAGTTCAGAAATACTTATGGAAAGACTTTAAAAACTACCCAGGGAAATCACCTAAGTTTGCACATTTGACAGGAGTTTCATCACACCCCAGCCCATTGAGTCTCTCTAGTCCTCCATTACCTGCAGATGATGGTAGTTATGCACAGAACAGCTTTTCCAGCTCCTGGAGAAACTAAACTGCCCTTTCAAAGTTCAGTTATCCACGAAAATCTTGAATTCAGAGAATAAGTTTCAATGTGCTGTCTACAATCACTTACTAACGTTTGTCCTATCAAAACTGTGAATTTCTGTTGTTCAATATTATTGGTTTTGCTCAGAAAGGAGACTTTGCCTCTGCACCAGAAGATCATTTGGAATAAAGAAACTTACTGTCAAATTTCCCAAATTTCCCACTGAAATGTGAGAGAGCTCAGGCCAGCCAAGTGCCTGAGTGTCTTTGGCTTTTTCTGAGCCTCCTCACAGATCACTCAACACTTACAGCTATTGATTTTTATCCATTTCTTTCCATTTTGCTCCATGTCCCTCTATAAGACCAACCACAACAGCTGGAGCTACTGTTCTGTAGTTGAGGACAGAGGAACAGATCAAACTCTGGGAAGCTGAGAGAACAGAGAGCAGAAACAAAAGTGATAAATCTCTAACATCCAGATCTCCAGTCAATTAATCCGAGAACATGTACTTGTTTTGGGGAAGTTAATCAACTGTTGAATCATGACCTCCTGACATTTTAAAAGACAATTTTGTGAAGAAAAGAGGGAAAGGGGGAAAATAAAAAGAAGAATGCATTATAGTGTCTAGTCTGATTTAACTCTAGGCTAGCCACTACACTGTCACCTTTTCAAGTACCATCAAAAAGACCTTGCACATTCCAGAGCTTTCCTTCTGAAGAGAGCAGCCTGGCAAGGAAAGGAATTGCACAATACTGAAATTGGATTAGCTGTTACTTCAGTCATGTCTGCTTTGGCAAGTAAAGGTAGAGACACTAGACCCACCATAGCTGCCTCTGCATGTCACACAGGACTGAAACAAGCAGAGAATCAAGTAAATGGAAAGGGAAAGAAACCCTAAAGTCAAACAACATAAGCTTTTATGGAAGTATCACCTTTCTGATTCCTCTTGATGCACTTTGGAAAGAAAACTGCTGCTAGGTTGGTGAGTATAAGCTCCACGACAAACAGCCAGCACTGCATGTTTATGTTAAACAGATACCCTGTGCCATCATTTCAAAAAGAGGAAGACAATCCTGGGTGTTCAGCCTTCTGTGAACAGTGGTTTGGACAGGCTGCTGTGTTAGCACCTTAAATTGCTATCACATATTTTTCTCAATAAACACTATTGCACAGATATCCCCAGCTAGGGCTGTTTGAAACACCTATTTAATGGATATACTCTTACATGAACTTCCAACTACTCACAAATTCCACTAGGTGAATCTTCACATACAACAACCCTGTTTGGAGAAGTCCAGCTCCTAGAAATGCTCTCTGAAACCTAAAGCCAGAATGTCAACACACAGCACCACTGACTCTCAGCCTCTCCCAAATCACACCAACTTCTGTCAGCACAGATGGACTCAAATGTGGCACAGGGTGCCCCAGCAAGATGCCTCACACAGGTGATAAACCTTCTCTCTTGTCCTCATGCGTTTGGGCTGGCAAAATTGAGCTGGAGTAAGTGAAATCCACTCTAGAAATAAGGTGTGGACCAGGTCTTTGCATCAGTCAAAGCACTTCTGGTAGAGGCATGGCCAAGGGGTAATTGTGGAATTGTTGGCATCTCACAAGACAGTCCAAGCTCAATGGAGCCATTAACTACCCCAGAACAGAGCAGCATTTCTGGTCATCTTCAGTAGGTACATCAAAACACAGGAAAAATGTGGTACGTCAAAACAAAAGAAGGAAAAGGGATAGTTAGAGATTAGACCAACATTATACTAATCTGGATGATGTACTGATGGATTTTGTCTAGTTTTGACAATGGAAACTACATGCTAGCAATGAAAACAGTAATTCATCTGAACATCTATGAGAATAACTTTGCTCAAGTTTTAAAATCCTGATTTTTCTTAAGCAAAAGACAAAAATATTCCAAAGTAAAGGCTTGGGTGAAGTTTACAACGAAATGAGAGCCTCAGGAAGAAAGTCAAGGAAATAACAACCCAGTGGTGGTCCATGTGAAGTAAAAGCTAATCCAGTGGCTGAACTACACTAACTCTTCCAAAGATTTGCCCATTGCATGGCTTTATAACCACTTATATACCATCCAAATATAAGAATAGGTGCCCTGCCTCTCTTCCTTGCTCTGTCTTGGTCCTGGCTTGTGCTGCTGCTCAAGCTGTAAACTGAGAGGAGAATGCCTTGGGTCTGTAAATAAACCCGTGGGTTTGGTGTGACAGGAACAGCAGGGCACTCGCGACTCATGGCAACCCAACTTGGAGGCCACCTGGAATCTTGTCACAGCTGTTGTTTACTACAGAGCACTGCAGGAAAGTCAGCTCCGTGGGGAGCTGGGAGCTGAGGGTATGAGGACTCTGAGGAAGTGTGCTGGAGGGGCAGATGGCACTGAGGAGCAGGGGAATACTTCAGTTTGCAGAAACACGTGTGTGGTTCACCAACTTATTTCAACAGTACTTCACCTTTGGGTCCATTTCAAAGTCTTATTTCTGTATGATAGTTCCCACGTTTAGGGACCAAATCCTCTGATCTCTCAGAAAACCATCCAGTGTCACCCATACAGGCAAATGCTCATATGGCCCCTGGGAGCTGACATCATCCCACTCATCCTCAAGGGTTCACCAGAAAATAAACCAAACTCTTAACTGACTGTCCTAAAGAAAAAAATCTAAATGATGTTGAAGCAGCGTGTCATTGACAAAATAATGAGGTTGAGCCAGACATCCTGCATCTTTCCACCCTTCTGCTTGACCTCTGTCTTCTACAAAAGCTGTCATGACTCCACGCAGTTTCAGAGCCAAGCACACGATGGGCACAGGGCTGGGTGGGAAACAGAAACCTCCTGGGTTTTCTCACCACCTGCACCAAACCAATCAGGGCTGAATCATGTGCTATTCTCACCAGAATTTCTGGTTAACAGCACTGTTTTCCATTTTGCATTTACTAATTATCACTTAATTTAGCCCTTATATTAGTGCAATAAAATGCAGCTGTCAGGCCAAGCATGCTCAGTCCAAGTGACCTTGTGTTCTTGTTTGTGTTTACCACATAAGCATCAGGGAATTCCATTTTCAAAATACAAGGCTTCATAATCCATTAGCACTAGAGATTGGTCCAGGGCTCTGGATTTACTGGTCACGTGTAGCAAGGAATAAAAATATGAGTGTACAGCCAGATTAATCTCCAGACCTGTAAAGCATCCCAACCCAGCATGCAGCAGTCTCATTCCAAGCCACATATGAATATTAGCATCATTTTTAAGAGCTACCATTAATACCATCCCTGCAGTAAATGAAGCAAAAATTAAATGCTACCTGCCCAACAATTTAGAAAGTGTGGAGACACACAATAACTAACACCACTTCTCGAGCTTTCCACTTGTTTCATAAGTGAAACATAAATACTGATGTTCTTATTAATACACCAACAACCCACATTTCCCCCAGCTATTTTGAAAAGGCAGGAATCACTTTCACTGCTCTTAATTTTAAATCAAAGGCAAGTCCAAGCATCTTAGCTCACCATCAATAAATCAGATAAAAGAATCAAAAAGCATTTGAAAGCATTTCAAAATGTAACCTTGGTAATGTGTAAAACGTTTCCCCAGAACTTACACTCATTTGCTTTATTTGCTGCTTTAGGAAATGAAATATCACATAAGCAGAAGGCCATTAGTATCACCACACTGCATCTCCCAAGCCTCATACTGCACGTGCTGTCCTGGAAGGCACTTTTTGCAGTATGCCCTATAAATCTGCAGCCTGCTAAGTTAGGTGACTGAAAAACCATCATATTTCATGTTGACAAAGTGGCAAATGGAAGTGTTCAATAAGAAACAACAATCCATATTTGTTCTTTATGCCTTTTTATGTTCTTTAAACATAATTTGTTTTGTGCTTTTCACTGATAAAATGAGCATAAACTCAATGGTGTTATAACAGCATCTGCCATTTGAAGAATCAACATTTGCTAGTGTTACCACTCAATTCTAACTGGTCTTACACAGCCCTCCTGCCTGCAACACTTAGACTGAAAATTCCTACTGCTGTGTGTACCACTACGTGATATTTCTTGGCAAATACTGATTTTTGAGTTGAAACATAATTATTCAGTATTTATATAAGTCTACCAGGATAAACAATCTCTGATTCACGAGACAGAAAACTTCAAAATATTTTGCTGCTTATCTCAGTATCCTGTAACTGTTTACTAGTTCTTATTCCAGCCTGATCTAAAGGGCATATCATTATTTCCACAGCTCAGCCAAGTTAAGCAAAAAAACCTTTTCCTGAGAAGAGTGTCCCCTGCCACCTGGAGAATGTCAAACAGAGGTGCAGCAAAATAGGATCACTCTCCACTCTTTGTATGTCTTCCAAAAATGCCAAGTACAATCTCATTTTGAGTAATGATTCCGACCTTCTAAAGATTACCATGCTCCAGAGATCTTAGTTTTCCTTCTGGGTTTGTTTTTTTTTTTTGGTTGTATGTTTTTTTTCCTCTTTCAATTGGTTTGTTGTTTTTATTTGTTTTTGTTTGGTTGGTTGGTTTTGTTTTGTTTTTTTTGTTTCAAGGGTGTTTTTTTTGTTTGCTTCGTTTTGCTTTTTTTTTCTGGTTTGGTTTGGGTTTTTTTTTCAGTGAAAATGAGCATTTCTTTCTCAGCTTTGCTCACTCTTGTTGCTTATCTCCTACATGAATCGAGGACGACCTTCCAACAGTGGCAGATGCCTTCAACAATGGCACCCGGCCACAAAATGCTGTTCAATCCTACAAGTTAAACAAGCATCAGAAATCAACTTCTGCTCAGGAAATAAAAATAGAAGCCACTTTTTTATTCATAGGTTTGAAACCAATTAGCAACATTCACCATTGTGATATTAACATAGACTATTTCTATGCCAAGCAACCACTTCATGGCAGGCTTTTTTAGGGTTTTTCTCCATAGCAGGCATCACAAGGCTTGCATCACACCATCGACTGCTCCAAAAAGGTAACCGAAAAAGCCTCATTCAGAGATGAATCATGTTCCTTTTCAACCCCATCTGCTGACACCCATGGAATTCTGCCCAAACTGAACACAGCCTCCCCCACAGCCGTGCACCTTTGGGAAGGCTGGCCCAAAACCAGGGCTGGAATCCCCCCACAGGTGGTGCAGAGGGGAAGGGTTTGTCTGTCACTCACAAGGCACAGCGTGGCGATAAAGGTTGTCTCGGATGGTCTGCTGCAAATCGTGGTCTGGTGACCCCTTCTGAAACCTCTGGTTGAGGTAATGCCGCAGGTCTTTGTTCAGCCTGCTCCCTGCAAAGAGAAAAACAGCCACTTAGTTACTTCTAAATGCACACAATCTCCATTTCCAACCGAGGCAAATGTTAGGTTTCCATTCAGAGCCCCCTAAATTATGGCATGCTGACTTTACGAGCAGAGGCTCATCTTCCTCTACAAATGGCTAATTACCAGAAATAACTTGCTGTCAACAAGAGGTCTCTCTTGTCTCATAATGCATCGTTCTTCCTGTGGTGTTAAACAGATCATCATTCCCGTTTATCACTTATTTGTCGGAGCAAATGGAGACAGACAGATGACAGGAAAAAGAAGAAAAATAATAAAGGTATTGCTTTTTGCAAGTCTCTGGAGGGTGAGCTGGGCAGAGAGACAGAAGGCAAAAGCTGCTCCCATTGGAGCTACTAATAAAGCAAAAAAAATCAAACAAGTGCTATACTTTCCACTGGTATCTCTCCCAACACACAGCAGGAATTACAAAAGTATTGATTTAACGAGTTAAGAGCACCCAAAGTCCTTAAAAACAAGAAAATACTATCCAGGGCTCTTCACTTAAATCTGTTTATTTGCCTGTTCAGGTTTGAATGCCTTCAGAACTGTGAAAGAAGATAAATGAGTTGAAAACAAAACAAAAACAAACAAACATACAAAAAAAAAAAGAAAAAGAAAAAGAAATGTAGCTGTTAATGAACACTGCCAGTTGCTGAATACCAAACCCTTTTTTTCTAGCAGAACATATGAACTGGAGAAACTTAATGAAGTCTTTTCCCAAAAATATTTCTAAGTTTGGAATAACACTGACATTAATTTGACTGAAGAGCAAAAATAGGGATTGAAACTCTTCTGTTCTAAAATGAAAAGAGTAAAAACCACCAGAAAAGCTCCTGAGAAATGCAACCAGGATGATCAAAGCCTGCAGCAGTTGCCACAACAGGACCAAGAGAGGGATGCTGCAGCCTGTTGTGGACATCAGTCTCCAACATGTCCTGAGGGCACCTGGGGACTGGGCACTGCTTGCCTCTCCCAACACAAGGACTGGGAGACGCCAAGGAAAGCTGAGCAGGAGCCTGGCTCAGGATCAGCATGGACAGGAGCCCACAGGCTGTGCAGCTCTCCCTGCAGAGCACTGTGGGGGCAAGGAGCTGATTCAGGAGATCCAAGGGGAGATGGAAAGGCACTTGTAAAACAGACACAAAACCACAGAATGGTTTGGGTTGGAAGGGACTCAAAGATCACCTTGTGCCCACCCCCCTGCCATGGGCACCTTCCAGTGGACCAGGCTGCTCAGCGCCTCAGCCAACCTGGCCTCGAAAAGAAGAGGGAAAAGGAAATCCCTTGGGCTTAACATTAATTGCTGGTGGCTGGGAGACCTGGGAAAGAAGTGGGGGGGATATCAAATACCTTACTCTTTTCCTTCCCTTTGCCAGGCATCTTATTTATGGCCCCAGCTGGAGCCAGAATGCTGGGCTACACAGACCTGGGGCTGAACCACTGCAGCTGTTTGCACAGTCTTTTATCATTTGCATTATGATTTTTTTGATTGTGAATATGTAATGCAGAGACCATCTCAGTGCATCTGGACACTGAATGCAGCCTCACAGTTGCAGATTCCTGGCTGGAGCCTCGAGGAATCACTGCAGAGAAAATCAAAAATAATAATACTGCAATGGAGTGCAGTCGGACAGTGGGTCTGGGAGGCAAAAGCAGCACCAGGCAAATGGTGAAATAAAAAAGAGTGCAGACTGTTACATGACTTGGGGCAGGATAAAATCACTGCAGGCCTGCAATATTTTACCAGAAATGTTGGTTTAAAACAAAACTAAACACAAAAAAAAAGCCCTGCAGTCTGAAGTACCACGTCAAATTTTAAAAATAATTTTGTGATTTGTATTTAGATCCTCCTGACAGCTTTTTCTTTTAACTAAAGCTCTTATTGAAGAAAGAAAGGCTCAGGCAGCAGGCCCAGCTATTAACAGAAAGAAATTTTTAGACCAAGATGCTCATTACAGAAATGAAACAACAAAACTGAAATTAAGGGAGATATAATTGGCTCAAAAAACTTTCCTGAGCAACACCAGCGACACCCCTCACTCCCAGAGCGAATTATCAACCTATTGTCTAACAAATGGTCTCCAGTTATTACACCATAAAATTTGTTTCCCATGGAGGAGGCACATGGAGGGTTTGGTAGACTTGTGGGCTACAGCTTTTCAATATCAGAGCTGACTTTCCAAACTCCAGATGTTTGATTTCATACCACGTTGTTTCACTCCAGAGGGAGACTGGGCACAAAAAAGAGCATCTGCTGAAATAATAAAGTAGTTCTTTATCTTTTAACTAAACAGTCCATATTTTTCTTTGCTCAAGAAAGAGTAAGGCAAGATGGATTTTCATAGCAGAAAAAGGACAAATATGACAAACTGGTTGGGCATAATGCAAGGGCTTATTCCAGGGAAAAAATTAATGCACAGTACTGCGTGTATCACATAAGTCAACTTTCCTCCAAAACACTGTGTGATCCCTGATTCAGTGATTTATGTCACAATAATGTCTTGAGGTGAAAAGGCTCTGCTGAGCTAGGGCTTGTTTGACCACAGAATATATGCAATTGGATGATGATATCTGCTTTTAGCTTCCCTCTGTGCCCATTCCATCTAGCATCTCAGTCTCTGATGGCCCTGCTGGAAAGTTTGGTTATTTGGTTTATGCAGGAGCTGGGATTTCCCAGCTGAGTCATTCAAGCACTAGTTAAAAAGGCACTTGCAAAAACAGGGGCTGTAGCAACACTTCCACTCACATAAGTGTCCCCTCTGAGGGCTCAGAGTGATGCTTATTTCTATTACATTTATTTTAGAAGAGAAGGAAGAAGAAGGAGGAAAAAAAAAAAAAAGAGGCAGAAAGAAACCCAACCCCCAAAAAGCTTGCTGAGCTACATTCCTGTTCCTAAATTCCAGGAAAGTCTTTGACAGAAATGAAGGCTCCTTGCAGCTCTGATGATCTCAGCTCAGCAGTGGCTGAGGCCACAAGCTGTGGGCACAAACAGGTTCAGGAACTGCATGGCAGAAGAAATGAGCTAACACAGAAACTAACTCTATGTTGGAAGCTGCCAAATGGATCCAGCCTGGAACATGTTGGATTTTTTTACCATTTGAAATGCTTCTCTCCACTCTGATCTCTTCCAAAAATCTCCCCTGAGTTGAGAGGGCACAGGCTTGACACTGGCTTTATTTAGCAGCTTCTGGTGCTGCACACAAGTTTATAAACTCTGCTATACTCTTAGTCCAAAATCTATGCACCCATAATCTCCAAGAACCTGAAAAATACGCCAGTGACATTTAAGCAACCTCCTCTGTGCAAATCTCAGCAGCAAAATTCATTCTGATCCTCGGGGGCATCACTGGCTTGTGCAAACTCCCTGTGAGACCAAGCCTCACCTTTGATGCCTTCTGTCCATGCACCAGCCCCTACCAGACCAAGAGATGGGCAGGTGTCCAGAACCACCTCATTTTATGCAAAAATCCTCCCCTTTCTAAAATTTAAATCCATGTCATTGTGCTCAAGAAAACACTCCCTTAGAGAGGAGCTGTGTCCACCAGAAGTATATACTGGCCTTCAAGATACTCTCCTGTTCTCATGGAGACTGGATTTTACATTTATTCTTTTGAGATCCTTTCTTTTCTTCTCTGCTAAAAGGATGTAAAAAGATCCAACAGTGATAATAGTGGAGGGACAAGAGGTGCAACCCAGGAGCAGCAGTTTCCAAAGCAGGGGATACAGGTCTGAGGACCCAGTGCTCCATTCTTCCTTTGTGCTGGTCAAGATATCTTGGAAATCATTTATTTGCACACAGAAAAATCACCTTGTCATTTCTGAAAAGAAAATTAGGCTGATAACTGTAGCTTTAGATCATCACACACAAAAAATGAAAAGCTCACCAAAATTTACAGCTCACAAGTAAGATGTTCAAAGATTTTTTTGGTGCTGTTGCAACAGGTTCCTTTCTCTTTTTTCTCTGCTGAACAAAATCAATGCCCTTTTTTTAATGTGAAGATGCAGTCAGAGAACCAGCTTTTCACTGCTTCACTCCCCACAGTGCTACTCCAAATCTGAGATGCTTCCATCTTATTATCTGAATCCTTTGAAAGAAACACAGAGCAAAATGGCTGGTTTAACCTATTCTTCTTAATTATTATACTGTATTTTAGAGTACATCTATCACCCTCCCCAACCATTACATCCTAACATTTTAGTAGTAAAAAGAAACCCAAGGGGGAAGCATCTCTCTTAGCAAAAAAAAAAGAAAAATTTATATATTTATATATATATATATTTACTGACATCTGGTTTGCTGAGAAACAATAAACTGTCAGGTTTTTGTAGCTCAATGTGTAACTTGGATGGGGTTGTGATTAATGAAGAATATTGACTATTTCTAAACACATTGTTCTCAAAGCCACAATTCTGTCACACATTTGTCCTCCAACAGTTACCTGACATAAAGTCACTAGGGAAGCTATGCTTTGAACTATGCTCTGACACTTGGTGCTAAAATTCCCAGCTTCTGCAGGAAGCAAGCTGCATGTGGGATCACCTAACACCGACTTTGCTGTGTGAGAACATCACCTCTTGGAGAGCACTCCCAGCAGGCAGCAGCAGCACACACCTGGGGCTGAGAGCCTCCTGCCTTATTGCCATGCTGGCTTCCTGTGGGGAAAGCCAGAAATGACCAAGCAGAATCTGAATTTTTTCCCAAGGAAAAGCTGAGTGTGAACATTGCAGTGCTGCCAGCACCTTCCTGCCAGCTGGTGGAGGGTCTGTGCCAGGACTGTGCAATATGTGTATCCTGAAGATGTATTTTAAATTTGTGCTTCATGTGTTTGGAAACTATCATTTTGTAGTTTATGTTTATATTAATTACTGCAGCTGTTTGATCCCATTTCTGTTTGAGATGGTCCCAGATAATCCTGATAAACAGCCACACTCTGACAGAGCCTATAGATGCTCGTGCAAAGATGGGTCAGGGTCAGGCCTGGGACACACTGGTCCCTGACCTATATTACACTCCTCTAAGCAGATTACACCAGTATATATTTTTTTGCTTTACCCGTCTTTAGGAAGGCGACCAATTGCTGCATTCGTGGTGACTGATTGCATCTGAACTGGAAAAACCTGTTTTCCATTCCTGAATTGCAGCAGAATCGCCCTTCTCCTGTTGGGATCTCTGTTTAAAGGTGTCTTTAGTGGAGGGATTCTCTGTGGTCAGACAAAGACCACTCCAAAACAACAGGGCCCTGAAGCAATGAAAGGTTAAAGGCCTCACTAAAGGGATGAAAGTGCAATAGAGTCATCTGGATTAAGACTCCCTCTCACCACCCTGATGTCTACATTGAGAGGGAAGGATTCAATTTTTTAAAGACACAAAGATTGCACATTGGATTTGCAGTATAAACCCCTGATGGTAACGTACTGCCTTTCATCTGAAGATCTCTATCTGAAGGTATTTAACTAGTAAGTTATCACGGTTGGCAGGGTTTTATTTCTGTGCTACAAAACGTAGAACTGCAGATAAGGGGGGAAAAAAGCCCTACAAAAACCAAGCCAAACAAAAGAACTCCAAACCCTGCTCATTTAGAGGCATGAGCAGAGAACTGGCAGCTCATGTTTTCTAGAGCAGCAAGTGGACTTGCAATGTCAGCTGGTTGGCCCTACAGGCTGTGGGACTTCACTGGTGCTCCTCTCTCCAGGGCTCCTGCTCTGCCCAGCAGAAGGTACTCAACACAAACTCACCTAACATTAAAGCCACAATAGCTGCCCTTAACTATAAAGTGTGTGAATTAAGCTGGTTATAAATCTATGACTCCCTTAAAAAACAACAGCTTATTTTTAAAAGAAATGTTAAAATATTAATAATCTAACTCAAGACAACTTCTCAATCTGTTGTTAAATCCTTACTTTAAAGTGGGGTGTAGACAGGGCTCCTGGGAAACAGAATGTAGTTCTTAAAACTTTTCCAACAGCAATGCCAGGGAATCACCTTTGTCTCTTACTAATACTTGCCATCGATTTTCCTCAAATCCTGTTGTAAAGCTGGCCCTGATACTCACACATATATTCTGTTAATGCTTGGAGAGATTAATAGTCTCTTTCTGGGCAAATTAATAGAATAATTTTCATGGTAAGGTCCAGGAGGCAGCAGCCCATCTCAGAAGGCCAAGAAGATTTTTATCATTTAACAGGACTGCACTAGTAGCCACATCATCATCAAATATTCTTAATCCCAGCAGTTGTTATGGAAATGATAATAGTTTGTGCTGTGTCGTTTCATTCTGGCCCATCCTTGTCTTCCAGCTGCTGTCCAAAAGTGATTATAAATAATGGAGCTATAAAAGCCATTCAATAATTAGAAGATTCATTGGCCATATGCCAGCAGTGACAAAAGAGAGTGATTTATGTAAGATGAGTCTGTCACATCTGCCAGATCACAGTTTCATTACGCCTGTGGCTTTAAGGTCACAGTTTAGCACTGTTTCAACAGCCATTTGTCAAGGGGGTGCTGGGGAGAAGAAGTGAAATACATCATGGGTTTGTTTGCTTTCTTGTTTTAACTACTAAGTAAATAAGTAAATAAAGTCCAGTACCTACATTTGTTATTTCATGTCTCTTGTGAGGTCAAAGATACAAGAAAACATTCATCATGGTTGGCCAGAGTTCAAACAGGATCATGAAGAGAAAACATCCCATTTAAAAGCCCTAAGAATTCATGTGGCTTCTTAAATTCAATACAATCTAAGCATGTTCTGTCTTCCAGTCACCCATGAAATGAAGGTACCTTGTAAACACATAACATGTTGATAAATTAATTGCTACCACATTTTTGTAACACAAGTAAACTTAAAAACCTTTTATGGTTCAGTGTTCTAAAATGATATTTAAACATTGCCATGGGAGTTCAGATTAACAATTAACATGGCTCAGCAAACACCTAATTTGATCCCAATTCCATTTTCCCATCTTCTTTTCCTCTAAAAAAAACAAACAAAAAACATCAATGAACCTTTTTTGCTGGGTACCAACACTAGTACCCTAAAGTCCAGATGTTTAAATGTTCCCCATAAATGCTTCAATAACCTCATCTGCTATTGTCAGTGATTCTTTCCATTCCAATGTGGACAGTCTCTGGTGACAAAATCTACTGCTCTGAGGGTGCAGACTGGATCTTTGCTGGAAATGCTACACCCAGTACCAACCAATATATTACTTCAATTTGTGCCAGCCTCCTAAAAGCAGACTGCAGTCAGGTGAACTGCTCAGATCAGAGCCCAGATGCTGCCATCATTCTAACAAATCCACCCCACCACAAAAGCAAAATGACTGCTGACCCTTCGCCTACCTCCTGAAGTCAAACATAAAACAGTTCCCAATTTTTATGCTTTTTAACCTTCTCCGAACAACAAAGCCTCATCCATTGCAAAAGACTTCCAGTGGCAGGAAATTATGAGAAACTGGAGGGTTATTGTCCTAGGGTGACTTTATGATGCTTGTATCCCCAAAGTGTCTGCCCTGTTTGTGTAGATATGTCCTGTACTTTTAAGACCAGAGCGAAGAGGGAAGGAGCGCGCAGTTTGTGTTTGGAGGAACTGCTCTGACTCCTCCACATTCCTTTTTCCCTGCTTGGACGGTGCTGTCTTTGGACAGACGGACAGAGAGTTTTTTTCTTTTCGTTTTTCCTTTTTAATTGGTTTTTGGCTAATTAAAGCAGAGAAAGTTCCTGGACAGAGTCTTTGCCTTTTCATTGGGACTGAAATCTGTCCTGGAGTGAGAAGACCAGAGAGGCACCTGCGGCCCACCGGGGCCTGGCCCCCTGAGAGAGCCTGAGGGAGAGCCGAGTTATCCCCACAGCAAGGACACTTTCATTCTGGGAATCCCTTTGGATCAACGAGAGGTTTTATTGTTTCATATTATTCAATTGTTAATGCTTGTGAGTTTTTGTTTGTTAAATAAATAGTTTTTCCACTTTTCTCAGAGGAACTTTATTCCCGAACCAACGGGGGGGGGGGCGCGGTTTTGGACTTGCTTCCTGAGGATCCAATCTGGGAGGGTTCTTTCCCAAATTTTGCCCTAAACCAGGACAGTTATGCCATAAAGAATTGCACTAGGTTCCAGGAGGAGCTACCTGCACAGCAATAAACCCCCACTTTGATGGAGCACGGTTCAGACCTGAGCCAGGAGCAGCCTGGCTGCTGAATCAGCAGTGAGCACTTCGGCTCAGCCTCAGTAATTCCTGCCTGGAGAATGAGTAACACTTGTTACTTTATTACTGAGAGAACTTCTTAAAGTGTTATTTTAGGTGTAAGATGTGAATCTGAAGGAGATGATATCCACACTCAAAACTTTCAGGTCACGTTCAGAATCAGGAGCAGGCAGGAGCCTTCCTGGCACGGCACCTTTGGTATCGCTCTCAATCTGCATGGGTGAGTGAGCCAGCACTGAGGTGGTAATTCAGCATTTGCTGCTGCAGAAATGCACTTAACAGATCATAAATCCCTGGTAAAACTCTTCTACGAGTGTGTCACCTCATCTACTGTATTCACAGGCTGCTCCACCTTATTTTCTGTGCATTAATGGTGATTCATATTTCTGCACGAAATTAAAACAAATGGCCTTTCAGCTCAGAAGGGCCAGAAAAACCCACAGAGCTCAGGCATCGAGGTCGAAAAGAAAAAAAATATCATTATTTATACACCAGGCCTGAAAAGATTGAACATTTGTGACAAATACGCTTCTGTTGCTCTCAACTGAATTCAGAGCAGCAACAATTGCAAATGCAGCAGCAAGCTCAGCCTCTCTCCCTTTTTGGCCCCTTCAAGCCTCTGGTGCCCTCAGAGTTTCAGCCCTGAATTTCTTGCGGCTCCTGGAGAAGAAAAGTTCCTTCATCTTCTGACATCTTTGCAGCCCAGGACAATCCTGACCTGGGAGACAGGGAGGCCACACAGCCAGAGCTGCATCCCAGGAAGGGGGGCCTGCTCTGCCATGGAGAGACAAATCAGATCTTTCTACCTCAAGAAGGATCTATTTTATTATTTTCTTCCTCAAAATACAGAGGCTTAAGTTCTGCTCCTCTTCTTAAATCATGTGATATCATCTGTGTCCATATAAAGCCTATAGCATCGTGACAGTAGATGAATGATGACATTTCTCCAGAGAAAGTGGCAACCATACCGGTGCCAGGTAAGCCTAAGGAACAGAAAATCTGATACAGGTGAGGCAAAAATACGGTACAATGTGCTGGTCAAGCAACAAGAGCATAGGATGAATAGAAGAGGGAGAAGCAAGGTCAGCAGTATTAATGACTGCTGGCCTTAAATAATTCTGAAACTCATCTGAACTGGCCAGGCACAAAGCTTCAGAAACACGATTTGCCTCATCCAGGTGGGTGCTGGCAGATGTGGAGCCCACCCCAGTGCTTTGTAGCCATGGTTAAGCATGAACCCCACTAACTAAAAGCTGGAGATTACCACTCCTACTCTGTTGTTGACTCACAGGAGACATCTTTTCTTCCCCTATGCCATTTCCAAGAAATGCTACAAGCTCCCTGCTCTTGCCTCAGCTTTTTGTTTTCCTTGTTCACTTTTAAGAATCCACAGACACGTGACAAGGAAATTGAGACTGTCAGGCAGTCTCTGGAAATGACAGTAGAGGAGCAAGGTATGCCAAGGTGAGAGAAGAACAAATGTAGAATATTTTCCTACTAAAATGAAAAGTCTTCAGGATAAAACTATAAAACTGATTAACAGCCACACACACAAACTTTGTTGTGTTCTCACAACAAAGCTCGGGAGGTACGTGGACAAAGGACAAAGTGATGCAACATCTTCTGGTCTTGTTTTCAATGAAGTTTGGGTTAGTCTCATGCTAAGTACTTCATCCAGTTCTGTGGGCAGGCCACAGTTGACCCAGAGTTAACTGGCTGACAATCAAGCTGTAACATTAAAGCTACGTCCATAAACGCCTCTGCTTGGCAGTGACCTCAAACCAAGTGCCCAGAGCAAAGCCTCAGCTCTGCAAAGCTTTACAGCAGGGCAGGCCCAGAGGTGAAGGCAGGCAGGCAGACACATTCCTCTGAGCGAGGCATTCTGCCCTGCACACAAAGGCACTGCTGTGTTGGGGCACTCTGCACAGCAAGGAAGAGCAATGGGGAGTATGAAGCCATCAACAGTGGCAAGAAACGTTGATGTTGCCACGTAGGCTTTAAAAAAAACCACACACACACACAGAAAAAAAAATAAAGGGAAAAAAAAAAGTAGGAAGAGGAAAAACCTTCTACACAACTGAAGTGAATGCAGAATGAAATCACTGTAAGAGAGCACCACGGGATGCAGCCTCTGAAGGACTCAGTGGAGCTCCCACCCCGTTTCCATCAATGAACACAGACTGAGCTGTGTGAGCAGCCCAGGAAAGGCTGCCCAGGACAGCACAGCCTGCCTGGGAGCCACACAACAGCGTTTGTCACCCTCTCTCCTCCGTGTGAAGCCACCTGGACAAGGGAGCACTGCTCCTTTCCCTTCACTCTGAAGACGCCAGCAAGCTCTGCCTTTTCTGGGACGCAGGGAGGGCTGAGGGGAGCAGCAGAAGTAGGGCAGGGGGTGAAGAAGAAAGTCTAGCTAAAACAACAAGAATGGGACACTCAAGATGAAAAGCACTTGCAGTCTTTCACTCCAAGGAAAAGACCCATTTCTGGAAATGAGATGCACATCTCTCTCTGTCTCCTAAAAGGAGTTGCCATATGTTCTAAAAGTAGGATATAATATTTGAGCTGTAACAGCCAAATCAGCTTGAGAAACAGACGGCATTACAATGCTTCAGCAGAACAAGCCCCCCATAACAATATGCCAACAAACTCATTTTCTAGAATGGCACTAGGAAAATATTTGCAAAATCTGAAACCCATTCCCTAAATACAGCATTGGGTTCTTCCAGAATGGGAAAAAAGTGCCACACATATGCCAGAATTGGGGAAGTCTAAATAACTCTTCATAGTCTTTGATTTTTTGGCTTGCTTTTCTCTGTAATTTTTGGAAAGTGGGGTTTTTTTGAGCTTTTTTTTTTTTTAAACTTGACCTCAAATTTCTTGAGCTTTCATTCTTGTTCTTCCTTGGTTGCTGGAGGCACAAATTCCACGGCCCAGCCAGGTCACCTCTGAATTTTGATCACAGGGCTATAATTTTTCACTCTGACCTCCCAGGCTCCAGGACACACGTCAAAATTAACAATTATCAACCCTAACTTCCAGAAGTACTGAATCCATAAAACCTAATGCTGACAACCTGTGATTGTCAGGCTATAAACACACACTAAATGAAGATATTGTCAGAACACTAGCATTTTCGTGCTGTTTTTCAAATTTTTTTTTTCCCTCACAAGTGTCTCTATCACATAAAAAATGTTGGCCTTCTTGGAATAAACCAGCTGAAAATCATGTGTCCACAGGGAGATCTGTCCAAAGTATGTTCCAGCTGTTTTTGCCCATTCTCCAGTGTGGCTGGATGATACACACCCAGGTGCACCAGTGTCTGACCAAAGAAAAAGAAATTTTTTTTTCATCTGCAATATATTCATTTACTGAGTGCTACAAGTTAATTTTCCAACTTGTCCAAGAAATTTCCCAGAACCAAGACTTGCCAAGAAACAAATAAACCAAGAGTTACTGTGGTGTCAGCTTAGCAAGTAAAGGTGCTGCTCCTTCTATGTTTTTTTCAAAGAGCACAACTCAGCTTAACCTCAGATGGACCTCTTTATTTTTTTTCTTTTTAAAATATAATTACACATTTATGTACATATAGAATAGATGCCAAACCACTAACATGCAGTATAGAAAGGAAGCACACAGGCAACAATGCTGTGTGATTTAGAAAATCAGGCTCTCAAAGCTGAATATAATTGTGAGCTAAATCTGTTGGGAAAAAAACATTTAAATGGAAAAACATGTCTAACACGTTGGGAGCTGTTGAAGCACATTTTATAAGAGGCCCAAAAAGGCACAAAAATTAAATACGGAGGTCACACTGGTTTAAAAACAAACCTGGCTTACAGGGAAAGTGACTGCAGCTTTTTTCAGTTTCATGTTGTAGACAAAGGGAAAACAAGATCTAAGTAACTGGTCTAGCTCTGCTTAATTATTCCAACTGCAAACATTTTTGTTTTATTTTTATTGTACCCTTGGAAGTGTTTTCTGAGGGCTGGAGGATATTCTCCATCCCTGGAAAATGTTACATCAACACTGAATGTTTTTCTTGAAAAATCAAGATTAAAGAGGAATTGATTCAAACTAGTTCTCTAACGCCCTTGAGCTATTACTTGGAAATGTGATTTAGGAAGACAGTGTTGAAAAGGCAGGTAAAGGATCTGGAAGAATAGAGAAGCCAACAGCAATTTAAAGGAGTTCAGAGCAAAATGATGCAATGAGCTGAATCTTTTGAATTGCTCAGATGACCAAGAGCCTGGGCAAGTTGAGAAAACCTTCCTGATAAAAGGAAAGTGTTAACATGGCTATTCTGCTGTGAAAGCAATTCAATACACAGCATTGTGGGCCTCCCTTTTGTGCAGGAAACGGAACTGAAATTCTCAAATCAGATTTTACAGCACTGGCAGAATGAATGGGTTGGCTGGAGCAAGGAAGAACTAAGGCAGTTTTAATGAAGTACCACTGCACCTTATTGGCAAAACTCAAAAGTAAAAGTGAGAAGTGAATGAGGGAAACCTTGCTGTTAGCTATTGCACATGAAGTCATGTGAAGCCAAAATGATTCTTGGGACTGTCTCTATCACACAGAGCCACTCTTCTCTTCTGTAAGCTTCATGTTAAAGTCTGGTCAAAGGCAACAGCTAAAATATGGAAAAACTCACATTTAAAACAAAACCCAAAATAACGTGCGTAGTGTTGGGGTCTAACACAAATATATTCCTTCATATAAAGCAGGTTTGGCAATAAAAAAGTAAAAAGGCACGTGAAAAAGCTCGCTAGAGTCTGTAACAAACATCTTTGCCTTGGTCACAAGGTCTTGTTTTCTTAATGAGTTTAGGAGTGCCTGTATTATGTTTCTGTCACCCCAACTTTTCCCTCTGAGAAACAAATATGAATATTACAGATGGTAAAACCCACATTTTCTCGAGCAGGAAATAAATGTTTATATGCAGCATATAGCAAAACGTGTATTTCCAGAGACAACAGTTACAAGATTTTGACTTATTAGTGCAGGAATTTTTAATGGAAAACATGTTTTTGGGGATAAGAATTTTAATTACAAAGAAACAGCATACAACTTGCTTCTTTAGATATAAAGCAGAGCAGTCCTGCAGCAGAATAAACAGATCTCTTTTGATGAAAACAGAATATTGGAATAAAGAGAGAAACACACAGCTCGTGTGTGTGGCGGGTTAGACATTTTCCTGGTAATGCTTTTGATCCCAAAATGGCATTTGTCAGAATGGAGACACTCCTCAGGAACGTGACATTTCTGCAGAAATCAGGCACAGCTCTGATGGAGCCTCTTCAGGTCACACCTCACCCTGCCAGGCTGCCCTGATCCCAGCCACAGCTCCTCAGGGTCCAAGCTCAGTCAGCCAAGCCCTCCTGCCCACAGGCTTCTTTTCTTTCCTCTTCTTCCAACCTTTGGACAATGCACACTGCAGGAATAAGAATCAGCATGCCCATCTAGAAGAGGGGGCTTATGAAAGGCTACTGACATCCAGGCTTGATTTTCCCACTGCAAACAAAAAAAGTTAACCAAAGTGCCAGTTCAGTTCTCAAGATACAAAAAATTTGTACCTCCAGAATGAAGTTTCACAGATTCTGGTTTGGGAGAAATAGAAATACAGACTTTTTTTGGCAAGTGGGGCCTCCCTTACGTGGGCACATCTACTTAGCTGCAGGCATCTTGCACTATAAACAATTCACTGGAAAATACAAGACCAGAAGTGGGCAAAATAAGAGTTTCACAGAATTCTCAGTGGAAAGAAACACTGATTTCATTCACATTACATTACTCTTTCCAGCAGCAGTTTTGGTGGCTTTCCTGTATATCCACAACAAATACCTTTGGTGAAAGTCTAACAGGAAAAGCAGAAATAAAATGTTTAATCAGGTTTTGCTGCTGGCTTTGGCATCATGGGATTTTCCCCATTTTACAGGACACAAGTAGACCTGACCATGCCCTATGCCCATTTTTATCAGTAACTTCTGGCTCTCCAGATTCACATGGTTTTAACCAATTTGCAGTTCTGCCAGGAAATCTGCATGCTCAGGTAGCAGCTTTATTGTCATTGCCATTAAAACCAACAGCCACTTTATTTTTTATTATTTTAGTAAACGTTCTGATGATCCAGCTAAAGACTACAAGAGAGGCAATAGAAAACAATAAAAATCAACGTTAATTGTCTAAATACCAATTCTTCCTCCTTAAGTTTTTATTCTTTAATTTTGGAGAGCTCTTCTCGTACCTTCTCGGTTGGTTTGCTAACAAACATTTTTCAGCCTCATTTAATCAAATGCATTTGGATGGAGATCCCTAACACTGACTCTAAAATGTAAAGCTCTTATCAGTTGAACCTCAAATTCACTTTATGCTTCTCTCACTTTGGTGAGCACACAGCCAAAGCTCTGGAAGTTCTGCAAAGCTGAAAGAGTTTTTAAGCAACACAGGTACACTGAAGCCTCCTACACTCCCTCTGCTACTGGAGGAGAAAAACAAGTTGTAGAGGTCTAAACTGATCCAGCAGAAGATGCAAGAGAGCACAAAATGGGCCTTGCATTTCTGCTGAGTGAATGTCCCTATGGTTTCTGCTTTTATGCTACTCTGGGATTTCAGAAAGTTCTGCCTCCAGTCATTGAGTCATCAGGATTGTTTTTCTGCTGGCTTAAAAGGACTTTGGGTCAGAACCTCTGAGCTTGGCAAGAAAAGGTGTCAGACAAGCAGCATGCAGAAGGAATAGCTATTTATCAAAGCAGCAATCCAGAATAATGCACTGTTCCTGCTTGAATAGCTATTTATCAAAGGAGCAATCCAGAATAATGCACTGTTCCTGCTTGAACACAGTCCCACTGCCCCACTTTTAGAGTCTGAACCGGGGCAGATGAACAAAGGAGGGGCTTTGGAAGGCAGGTTGTTTTTTTTAAATCAGAATAGAGCATCATGCACAAAGGCATCAAACAGTTCACAGGAGGGACTCAAAATCCCAAATCTCCTGCAGACAGGACCTGCACTACTGTCCCCAGCTTTGGGCTACTCACACTCCTCTGCTAATAAGCCCCATGGTGGAACCTTCAGATTCCCAGAATAAATTCTGCTGCTGCTTCTGAGTGAGTCTGGCCAGGCTGGCCTGGTAAATCCACCACCTTTAAGATGTGTTTTTTCACACTTCTGTCCTTGTTTTTTTTAAAACTGCATGCCTAAATACTAATTCTTTCATCTAATTTTACATTTCTTTGAGTTTGGTTTTCCCTTTAAGTCACACTCTGTTTGATTGTTAAGCTTTCAAAAGAAATTTAAGGGGCATGACCCTTTCATGATACGATGCTCCCCTGGTCCTGCCTTTGCACCTCTGCTCAGACCCAGAAATTCCATCCAAACGAGGTGCATCCACAGCTGCTGTGGGAACACCATGTACACATTACCCTGCAGTGCCAGCACAGAAATGGCAGATGCATCTACACAGGCTGACAATTGATTTACTCATAATTTGCAACCCTTTGCAAAGGAACTAGACTTCCTAGCAATCAATGAGAAAATAACCTTGTTAGCAAAAAAGCCAATGTTCTTTTAAATTAATCAGTTCTTTTTCATCCAAACAGTGCAGATAATGAGAGAGAGGATGACATTTTACACGACCTATAAAAAGTAGTGTTTCTATTTTAGGCTCTCCTTCGTAAGGGTGCCAGGATGATTATGTTTTGTTTACTGGACAAAATAATCTCTTATTTGTTAAGGCTTGAATGCAATTTCATACAGTACAAAATTTTATCTTCTATTGTCTTAATTATCATCTGGAGGGTTGAAGCATGAAATGATGGCACGGAAAAAAATTAATATTAATGTGTTCTAGCTGCAATTTAAAGAGAAAGGACTTGGAGCTTTCTTTTGCTCATGTGCTTAACATGCCACATCAGACTAGTGAATTATATCCCATTTAGCTGCTGTTGCTTCTCCAAGTAGCATGAAGAAAGCAGACACCAACCTTTTGTAGACTCGTTACATTCCCAGTGTTCAAACACACAACCTTTTCCTCTAATTTCCTTTTACATCACCTGCTAAAAAGTGTGGAAATGTTTCCTGTTTAGGATGGTGTGCAAGACTACTCTGCTGTTTTTAAAGTTCCTTGTATGACACCTTTGTCACCTACAGCATGTTCTCATGCCAGTGTGAAAGCACAGGCAGCAGGAGCCTTTTCCCTCATTTCCCTCATTTGCACCCTAATAGCCAGAGAATTCATGGTCTGGGGGAAAAGGTACATTTATCCCGGGAGGAGATGGCAAAAAAAGAGAGAGTCTTGGATGATGAGCAGTGCACAGTGACATCAGTGGGTTTTCTACCTTCCTAGCTAGAAATCAAAGGGCAGCTTAGTGCACTGATTTTAAATTAAAACAAACAAAATGCATGGACTGACCACTTTAGATTCCAAAAGTACCAGTAGGGATTGAAAAAGACAGCACTTAGATGGAGTGAAACATGGTTTAATTCTTTTGCAGTTTCATCCTGCTGTTTCAGCCCTGACCTTTCCACGTCTGAAAAAGAAAGGGAGGAAGTCAAAGGTTTAGTTTCCCTTTTTTTTTGGACAAGAAGAGCAACTGGATTGGACTTTGTTTCAGGGACTTCATACACATTGTTAGAAATTAAAAACAAAAACAAAAACCAAAACTCAAGAAAGAACAGTATCAATCAAAAGAAGACTGGTTTCCAAATTTGAACTGATATCACAGTCAAGATATATTGGAAAAAAAAAAATCTGTATTTTAGGCAGATAAATTTAAGCTACCTGAAAACAGAGAAACAAAGAGTTTGCATGGCTTATCAATACAATTCCTTTTAAATTAAGCTTTAATGCAAATTGAAATGCACTAAGGCACGTGTGTCACTATGGCATCTGCACCACTGAGAAAGTGAAGCCAAAGTCTCAGGTCTGACTCGGCTCATGGGCTCCAGGGCCAGCTGCAAACACAGCAACCATGATACAAAAGTTCCTTTTCCCCTTATGCTGCTTCATGTCATGACTATTTTAAAGCCAAGGTTGGGTACATCTAGACATCTGTGGCATAGTTTTTTCCCTGTGGAGCTCTTTTTTGTTTGTTTGTTTGAACTACTTCCCAAAATTCGGAAATGCGCAATTCTGCTTTAGCAGCTCCAAGTTCAATCGAGGGGATTATCTTCATGCCCACCTAAACTGTGTTCAGAATATGGAAACATTCATCACCCACTGTGAAGAATTACAGAGATTAAAAAGGTAAGAAGTGGGGTTTAAAGGTATTAAAAGTTTGAGGAAACGGCTCCAATAAACCACAGAAGAGTGTGAATTGGGCGCTAATCACCAGCTCCACTCAAACCCGACAGGAGGCAAAGGGATGGGATCTGAGGCTCCCCACAGCTCCAGCTGATGGGTGTGGGAAGACAGAGGTTGCTGGGGGTTTGCATCAGTCTGTCCCAGGTGTGGTTGTCCCATGGCACCAGCACTTCACTCAGGGCAGCAAAGCCCTGAGCCTTTCCTCCCACGGCCAGCAGTTCTTCTGGGAAACTCCACACTGTCCTTCTGCCCATCTCACCCAAGCTTAAAACACTCCAGGTCACCACTGCCTGTGCAAGAGTTCATACACAAAAGTCCTCCTCCTGTATTTCCAGACCCAACATATATTTATATATATAAATA
>WAAE01024856.1:0-114436 GCA_013400495.1 Nicator chloris
TGAAGCTGAAAGTGTTTGCTGGCTCTTGTTGGATTGCATGTCTTGCACTCAATGCCCTCACTTGCCACAAAAAAATTATTTCTGGTCTTGAGTGCAAGTTGTCATTCGACATCTGAATAAGCAGTAAACTTCTTTATGAATGATTTTGTGCAATGACTAAGATACTGTGCTTGCATAAATGTTAATCAAACTCTGTAAATTGCTGTTTGCTTATATATGATGAATATTATGATTTGAAGAAATGCAAATTTGTTTTGAAACCAAACCTGTTTTTCTTGCCTACATTTCAGTCAGAACTAAGACATGGTCCGTTTTACTATATGAAGCAGCCACTCACCACAGACCCTGTTGATGTTGTACCACAGGATGGACGGAATGATTTCTATTGCTGGGTTTGTCATCGGGAAGGCCAAGTCCTCTGCTGTGAACTCTGTCCTCGGGTTTATCATGCTAAGTGTCTGAAACTGACAGCCGAACCAGAGGGGGATTGGTTTTGCCCAGAATGTGAGGTTAGTTTGATATAAGGAGTGGATTTCTTTCTTGGTTTTGAGATTTAAGCAGCTTTTTCTGTGTTCTGAAATGTTTCTGGTTTATTCCTACATTGCCTCTTGGTCAAGGTAACAGAAAAATTTGTAGAGAAGAGGAGGCATCCATGGCTCTGCTTCACCACTTTTTCTGTGTGTGTTACCTGGTTATGTTTGCCTTCTTACCAGGAGTCTCCAACTTCCTTTGTGTCTCCAGCTCTAAGAAGCACCATTTCAAAGAGTGATCTCTTTATCAGGCACCAGTAATTCTGAAATCATTCTGCAGTTTTTGCTAGTTTAACTTGTGCTTCTTATGGTGGGCTGATCAGCTTTCCAACAGTGCAGAAAAAATTGCACTATAGGGTTTACATAAACAAGTGGGTATTTTATTACTGTGGAAGAATTTAATCATTCCTCTCCAGTAATTTCTGGGGAGAGAATACTTGGTGTCCAAGTATCTGTAGTGAAAGCAAATTGGTTTATGGCATGTTTTCCTCTGATCACTTATTTTATTAGAGCCCAGGTGACCTTCTCACTCTCTCACATTGTTCTGAACCCACATTGTGTTTGGGAATTTACTTGAAGATGCTGGATAATTTTCTGGTCTTTTCCTTTTTTCTTCTTTTTTGATAAGATACATAGGCTAAAATCCAGGTAAATCAAGCATCTGAAGTACTTACACTGCATTATCAGAGCTGTTTCATTTCTTATAAAACAGCTATTATCTTTCATTTGAATGCTAGAATGTTTCAGTGGAGAAGGATTTATCTAGAAATGTTTGCTGACAAAGTGTTTTTTTAATCTGAACTTACAGAAAATCACAGTTGCAGAATGCATAGAAACACAGAGTAAAGCAATGACAATGCTCACCATCGAACAGCTATCATATCTACTGAAGTTTGCACTACAGAAAATGAAACAGCCAGGGGTAAGGAAATTTTTGCTGTTTTCTTCTTTGAAGACTTGGATCGTGTGTTTGTCATAATCTGGAGTCTGCTTCCTTTAGTGGATAATGAATGTTTACTTTAGTTTATCAGATTGTCTGTGACAGCTTCTGTTCTATCTGCCACCTGTCTCGCACAGACAGATTAGTTTAGATTGTACAGACTGTTTTGGAGTGCATCTAAAATGTAGTTTTGTGATGTAACTTCTGGATGTATTTTCAGTTGGTGTAATGAAAGTACAGTGTGGTTTTCCAGTGGAAGGTGGTGGTTTCTTGCTCTTTGAAAGTGGACAGTGCTGTATCAGACATAAAACCAGAATGTGGGGATATGATCTCTTCCCAGTATATTTATGTGGACAGGAGCCCTAGGCGTTGACACTGTTGCATTATTGATTATATGTGCTGAAAGTGTAGCTTCTATCTGTTATTAGCAAGTGTTCTTACCACAGAAGTTGGTTGTATCACATATTCTAAAATGCTGAGGAAATTTCCTTCAGTGTGTCTAAAATACGTGCCATTGTGTGTTGTAAATCACAACAGTAGCTTTTAGAAATCCCCCAATTTTTTGTGACTTTTGCAATTCATCACATCCAGCATATGAAGAATCAGATAGACCTTTTAATTCCTGTTGTTCTGCTAATAATTTATTACCTCACAATGTTTTATAATTACCTTTGAAGAATTTTGTCTGATAACACAGCTGGAAGTAGTATTAGAAAATGAGTGAGTTGTGACATTGATGAAACTGTGCAGTATTAGTAACCAGTGTGGTTATTTTTTCTCCTAACAGACAGAGCCATTTCAAAAGCCAGTTTCACTGGACCAACACCCAGATTATGCAGAATATATCTTTCATCCAATGGACCTTTGTACATTAGAGAAGGTTTGTATGAAGCTAACAGTGGAAGGTTCCTTGAGTTTGATTGCTATCTGTAACATTTCTAAAATGTTTGATGGCAGGGGGAGAGAAATTGTTTGAAATTATTTTGATGGGTGGAGTGGTTTCTTGCTTAGTATAAAAGTCAGTTCATTTACTGCTTAAGAACAATCATATGTTAACTTCACTGTTTTGTCTGAGCCAGTAACAAATGCTGGGAAAAAAAAATAGTGTGAAAAAGACAAGCTTACACTGCTGACTTCCTCCTGTTAAATTAATCTGATTCTATGAATGATCTCCAGGAGAGACTTCTTAAAGCAGGATTTTCATTTGATCATTATGGATCATTGGTTCACTAATTAGGGACCATTTGATGTGTATCCAGGGGTCATTCCAGACTCATTTTACTGATCATTCAGCAAATACTGTAATCTCCACTGCACCTGAGGTGTACCTGAGGTGTAGAAGAAAAAGAAACAGTCAAGAGGTGGATAATGGAACTTTCATTCTCAGTTCAATAGTAATTTGAAAGTACACAGAATGAAGAAATACTTCATTCTCCATTGCTTAATAAAGAGTGAAGTGTTGCAGAGCTTTGTTCTGTCAGGACCTGGTGAAGAGACAAGTTTTGGCTCCCTGTGTCCTTACAGTGGAGGCTGATGTCTTTATGGTATAAAGTATGGTAACAAAACCATGAAACTGAGTTTATTTAATCAAATTGCTTTACCCACTAGGTAGACTGTAATATCAAACATGATGGCTAATGTACTGTGACCAGTATTTTTTCTGGGTCTTGCAAAAATTAAAACTATTGTGGAGTGATAATACATCAGTAGAAGAAACCAAGATGTTTTCTGCAGAAACACTGTGTTCCTAATGCTGTGTTAGGAAACATTGTTTTGGAAATGTTTGAGATGTTGATCTAAATAATTCCCTATTTAGATTCAATTTAGACCGTTCATATGTTTTCAGGGCAGTCAAAAAGCACCTTGAATTTGAGAGATTCTTAAGCATTTAGAATCATAAGTCTGCAGTAAATAAATATCATATAATCACAGACTGGTTTGGGTTGGAAGAGCCTTTAAAGCTCATCTTGTTCCAGCTCCCTGCTGTGGGCAGGGACACCTTCCACAGGACCAGGTTGCTCAGAGCTCTGTCCAGCCTGGCCTTCAACACCTCCAGGGATGAGTTTTATCATATGACTGATAGGACACAACATTCAGGAAGAAGCTGGCACTTTTTACTGATTTCTGTTTGCTGATACATTCTTAATGTCTTGTTTGCAGAATGTTAAAAAGAAAATGTACGGTTGCACTGAAGCATTTTTGGCTGATGCCAAATGGATTTTGCACAACTGCATTATTTACAATGGGGGTAGGTATTAATATGTACTGACATCCTCAGATGTGAAACTCTGACATGGTTAAAGTCATGGAGCAATTTGTGGATTTCTACACTGAAAGTGTCTTTCTGTTAATGACCATAGTGCCTAAAAACAACAACTTTTTTTGAATGACTGCCATAAATAAAACTGTAGGGCTGGATACAACCTGTGCTTTCACTTGCTCGTTCCACCTTAGAGAAAACATTTCAAACACGGTAGAATCATGGAATGGTTTGGGTTCATATCGAATGGTTTGGACTGTAGATGACCTGATCCAATCTACATCAATTAGTACCAACCCCTAATTGCTTTAATGTTTTGCATTGTACAGCACTTAATTGAGACCTAATTGAGAAGATCATAGAGCACATCCCTCACTGAAAGAGTGTGTCAGTGGTGGGAAGGCTGCAATAGGCTACAAAAAGGAGCATTTAAAGATTATTAAACGTTAGATTGAGAAGAAAAGTGCTGATGTTCTGCTTTTGCAAGCATGTAGTACCTGCATATGTTTTTACATAGTTTTTTTAGATCTTCTCTTTTGTTTTTTATGGACAACTTTTATATCTGAAAACTCTTGATTTTATCATAGTTCTACCATAACAATTTTCTTGGTTAAAGTATTTTATTGTTTCCTCAGGAAATCACAAATTGACACAAACAGCAAAAGTCATCATCAAAATCTGTGAGCATGAGGTATGAGTGCCCCAATTAAATTAATTGTTCTGTATGTTTAGTATTCCATGTCATGTATTTGTGAGCGATGTAATACCTATTTTCCAAGATGGGTATTGCAGATTTATAATTTTTGTAGGTTTCCTTATGTTTAGGTATGCATATCCATGGCCTACAGAATTGCATTTGGCAAAGGCATTGCTAATGTGTCCTGTATTAGGATATTCACTATTTATAATTAAGACCTGTGGGGAGGGGAGGGAAGAGGAGAAAGTGGATGGATGGATTCTGCTCAAAGGCCCCTGTCTTGTTAATGAATATTTGGAACTGGAAAAAGAGACCAACATCTCCTGATGCATAGATGTACTTTTTGTGGTTCTTTTACTGTAATAATATGATTTTCCTCTGAATAAATGCAAATCACCACACCTTGGACTCTTTAATCTCTCCAATAACTTTGCTTTTTCTTTCCAGATGAATGAAATTGAAGTATGTCCGGAATGTTATTTAGCTGCTTGCCAAAAACGCGAGAATTGGTTTTGTGAGCCTTGTGTAAGTTAAGAATTATGGTAGTCTAGCTACTACATGAAACTAGCAGTTCTCATTTGACTGTTATCCCCTCTTTGTTTTAAACCTGTGGTGGTTACTGAGTCAAGGAAAGGTGCTGTAATTTACCAAGCAGCTTGTGCTGGCAGATCATCTTTGTGGAGTCAGACTGTCTCCAATTACTTAGCTGTAAGATTGACTGGACCAATTCTTTTGTGAAAACCTGCAGAAATAATTGTAGAGGCTCTCAGCAACCAGTTCACAGGTTCTCTGTCCTCAAATATAAGGTAACTGCCTTGTGCCACCAGTGCTTACGTGTGGTACCCTCAGTGCTCAGAGGATTTCTGAAATGTGAACTTCTCTTTC
This sequence comes from Nicator chloris, assembly GCA_013400495.1. NCBI lineage: Eukaryota > Metazoa > Chordata > Aves > Passeriformes > Pycnonotidae > Nicator > Nicator chloris. The sequence goes on from WAAE01024856.1 coordinate 5,313, forward strand.
TGCAGATATGCATCAGTTTAGACTTGATTTTTCTTTCGTGACCTATTGATAGGCTGTCTGCTTCCTGTTTAATACTGAACTGAATTAGGGAACACACCTTAAGATTCTTAAATAGAAGTGTGTAATCCATCAAGTTCTTTCTTGGACTGTCCTGGTTTCAGCTGGGATAAGAATTCCTTTTCTTCTTAACAGCTGGAACAGTGCTGTGTTTTTGATTCAGTATGAGAATAATGTTGATGACACACTGATGTTTTGGTTGTTACTAAGTAGTGCTTACCCAAGTCAAGGACTTTTTAGTGTCATGTGATCTGCCAAGACACAAGCCTAAGTGAAAATCAGAGCATTTCAAAGATTGGGTCTAGCCTAACCTATGTTATGCTATATATTTGGAGGGGACTAATCAAAAAGAAGTTAATTAGGAAGTGCAATTATGATAAGTTTAATCAATATGTGTAAGGTTTTATGTTTTGGGAGTTTTTTAATATAATTTTATCATGTTATCCTCTCAGGATTTATTGTGTTTATACTAAAATGGAATCTTGTATTTGACAAGTACCTTGTGCATGTTGGATCTTTATTGAATCTAAGTAATACATACAATTTTTATAAAATCATGTTTGTTATCAGATTTGAAGGTAGTACTGCTGACATTTTTTTATGGTGTGTTCTGCCTCTTCCTCTAGAGCAATCCCCACCCTTTGGTCTGGGCTAAACTCAAAGGCTTTCCATTCTGGCCTGCTAAAGCACTGAGGGATAAAGATGGGCAAGTCGATGCCCGTTTCTTTGGCCAACATGACAGGTGGGATGAACAAAAGGATGTCTTTGGCTGTACTTAAAAAATTCATGCTGTAATTTTGTGTGCTTACAAGTTTTTTGGATCCTGTCTTTAGAACCTTGACCCTAAGAAACTGTGTAATACTGTAGTAAACACAGTTTCAGTTCCTTACATGATGTCTGTAGAAGGTGAGCCGTGTTTGTAGAATACATTCATAATCTGGTGAGCATGCAGCTTAATTCCTGTGTCTGGTGTCGTGCTGGGGAGAACTGTGCTTCTTAAAGGTGGAAGAAACCAATGAAGTCTTTTATGTTGTCTGAACATTATGGGCATATACACACACCTGTAGGTTTAAAAAATACAGACATATAACCTGTGTTGAAAATGCCAGTTTTGCTCTGAAGGGAGTTCTCTGTACTTGTGAATTCTCTCCTTAGACGGACACAGCCATGAGGAATAAAAGTTAATTTGTCATGAGTTAGAAATGTAAATCCATAATAATGTGCTGTAAAAAAACCCAACTATACAGGGTCATGGAATAATTAAGTCAAAGTTCCTGCTATCTTAGTATCTTGGGAGGCAGTTTCAGGGTTTGCTTCATTTCATGATAGATAAAATCTGTCCAGTACTTGCTGATAGAACTTTTGCTGACACTGAGGAATTTGGCCAACCTGGCCTGGGGTGTAAAGTGTTTCTAAGAAGGTGCTTGTAAAGTATTCATTTCCTTGCCTGCTTTTTACATTTTTATGCTGTGACAGATAGACTGTTAAGCAATGGCTGTCTTGCAGTTACACAAGTGTTCCAATTAGGAATATTTTGTCATATTTGGCCAGTGTTAAGTCATGTTTTATTGCTGCTGGGTAAAGCAAAACAAGGCAGTGATAATCCAAGGCATGCAATTTGCTTACTTACCAAAACTAAGCACTGAAATATTAAAAAAATGTAATGATGGTTCTTTAAAACTATCTGAGCTTTTCATATTTTTATGATTAGGCAAAAATAAATAGGTATGTGCATAAAAGTTGGCAATGTCAGTTCACAGTATGAAATGTAGTTATATTATCTTCTATTTCTCTGTTTTATATATAGGGCCTGGGTTCCAATAAATAATTGCTACCTCATGTCTAAAGAAATTCCTTTTTCTGTGAAAAAGACTAAAAGCATCTTCAATAGTGCAATGCAAGAAATGGAGGTTTATGTTGATAACATTCGTAGAAAATTTGGAGTATTTAATTATGCACCTTTCCGGACACCATATACTCCCAACAATCAGTACCAAATGTTGTTAGACCCTGCAAACCCAGCTGCTGGAACTGCAAAGACAGACAAACAAGAGAAAATCAAACTGAATTTTGATATGACAGCATCACCCAAGATTCTGATGAGCAAGTCCATGCTGAGCAGTAGCACAGGTCGCAGGATTTCACTGACAGATATGCCACGATCACCAATGAGTACAAACTCATCAGTTCACACTGGGTCTGATGTTGAACAGGATGCAGAGAAAAAAGCAACTTCCAGTCATTTTAGTGCCAGTGAAGAATCCATGGACTTCATTGAGAAAAATAGAGGTAAAAAAGAAAAGGATGTACAGGACTTTGGGAATGGACTAGTTTTATTCCATGTACTTTTCAAAGATACATAATACAGGCTGTATTATGACTTAGTTTATGAAGAAATTTTTAAAAAAGAGATGCATTTAACTTTCAGTATCACAGATAAGAAAGACCAGTTCTTTCTGTCACGTTGAGAAGGAATGAATGATCTTGAAAAGTGACTAAACCTGTTCAATTTAAATAGCAGGAAATAGTTGTAACTATTAAAGTGAATGGAGAGTGGAAATAACAACAACAACAACAACAACAACGTAGAATTGTCATGAGTAGGTGTTCTGGTTTTAAATCTGTCTTTAATAATTCTGTGCTTTTTCAGCTTCTCCAGTACCAACAAGAACAGACCAAGCAGGGAGCTTGTCAGGCAGCCCCAAACCTTTCTCTCCTCAAGCATCAACGCCAATTTCTGCTAAGCAAGAAAGAACTTCCACTCCAGGAAGCATTCTGAATCTTAACCTTGGTTAGTTTTGACATTTTAAAACCTAATATTCTTACAGCTGAACAAACTATGGTGGTGTCAGTGCAGCATAACTTGAACAAACGTGCTTGTATTTGGCTTTAAATGAACCAAGGTCTTTAAATAAGGCACACATGCAATTATTGTTTCATCAGATTTACTGGGTTTTTTATCTTGTAAAAGAAAGTTTCCGTTATTGTTTCTTGTTGCTGAAAGGAAGTGGTTAAAGGATAATTTTTTTCTTAGCTGAACTGTACAAATGAATGTGTCTAAACAGTAGGTAAGTTTCTAAAGGTTGTAATTACATGAACACTGCTGCTCTTCACCACTCAGTCTCTCTCAAGCAAATTGGCAAGGTTTTCCTGTGATCTTTAGGATTTAGGATTTACTAGGGCTTCTCTCGCTGCCTTCACATCACCTCGTCACTGACCATCCCTCTCTAGGGAGATAGATGGATGAAAGGAATTAGCAGAATTCTTGAAGTCTTGAAACTCCCTAGAAGTAAATTTTGGGATTGTGGAATTTTGAAAGATGGAGTAGGTAAGTACTAAGTTGGTAAAATAGTTCTGCAAGCCAAACATGTAAATCAATTTCCTCAGTCATGCTTTGTTCCTGTGAGCATTCTGATTAAGTTCTGGCAACTTTTTACCTCCATGTGATATTACAGAGAGAGCCAGGATTTTGCCCCTTGGTGTTTAGCCAGGTGTTTCAGGAAGGCCTAAGTTCAAATAATGAATTTATGTCTTCAGTGCCTTACAGATGTTCTGATTCTGGATGCAAGCTCACAAGTCTATTTTCAGTGGGTCATATGTGTGGACATAATTGTAGAATTAAGTTGTTCTGCTGCACTGCAGCTCTTTGTCACCTTATCTGAGGTGACAATGCATTTGGAAGTGCTGCTGTTTGAGCCACAGATGGGAGACATCAGCTGGAGCACTTTGAATAAATAGCAAAGATTGGAAAATCTGATGGTACGGTCCATGAGTAATACCATAAAAGAAGTGCTTGTACCCTCTCAAGTAGAATATCTGGGGGTTTTTGTTTCAGGTTTAGGGGAATTTCCTTTAATTAATATACTTTTTGGTGATGAGAGTGAAAATAACAACCCTTCTTCATTTAATAGTGTCAGCTGTGCCAGACATGGGTTCTTCTGTGGATATTAGTTTTTCCAACATAACTCATTGTGACTCATTGTCATGCATGATGTGAACAGGGTTTCTCTCTGCAAAAACAAAAGTGAGAGTCCAGAAAACAAAGACACTTTGTGTCTTCAGAAGAGTGCTAGGAGGACTCTGTGGTCTGCAATTCACCGAAAAAGGAAGGAAAAATAACAGAAATGAACCATCTGTTGCTACTGGCAGACTTGCTAATTTGAGATATGGAGGTGTGAATGAGCAAGATATACAGGGATCTGGGGGGAAGAAAAATGTGTCTCTGATACTATAGGACCTGCCCTTGGATAACAGAGGCAGGAAACAATAAGAATGTACCTTGATACGAAATTCAAACTTAAAAAGAATGTCTGGTCAGAGGAATCACTGGTTCAGCCCTTTGTATTTATTTCACTTTTATTTAAGTTGTATCTCAACAGAAAATGTTTTGTAAATATATATATATAGTAAAATAAGGCAACACTGTGTCATATTTAACTGCTCTAGAATGAAACTTGAAAATAAAGGACAAATGCACATTGTGCCAGTGTTACCTCTTGCCTTCTCCATGGCCTCTGGTTTTTCTCACCTTATCACACTGGCTCTTCTGATCCTACCATGAGCCAGTTGAAGGAGCTAAATTGACCAAACATAATTCTTCTCTTCATTTTTTCCCCCTTCTTCATGGGTCTTTTCTCTTCCCCCAACTAATTCCAACTGGTTTAGTGCCTGAGTACTGATGGGAAGTCAGCACTCCTGGCAAAGGGTAAAAGATAGGACTATGCTGTACAAATACAGCCTCTGAAATGGGAAATTTGAAGCAAAAATGTGGAACTTAGTTGCTAAGACAGTTTTACCCTCATCACTGTAGTGTGTATTCTTTGCAGACAGATACGTGCATTTCAGAGTGAAAATCCTACACATATAGATGAAAACTCAAGATTTTACTGACATATACTGAAAAATGTATTCTATCTTGATTTTACTAATCTATCCAGTGAAATAATCCACATTTTTATATGTATTCTTATGACCTAACTTTTGGATTTTAAATGATGACTATTATAAAGGTTTTATGTGTCTTATAAAGATTTTATTTCTATTTAGTTTTCTCTGGGAAGGTAGTGCTCCTAGTAATAAATAACAGCAGTAGTTTAGTAGAGGTCAGAGAGCTTTACAAACCTGAATGGGGATTACTTGATAAGTTCACATTGATGGAGAAAATGTCCCCATAATTGATGCATGTGTTCTGTGTGTGAAGAGAGGAAGAATCCATTTTTTATAGTAAAGTAATTTTAGAGTTACGATTTAGCCCATAATTATTAAAAAAAAAGGTGCAGTACGTTCCAGATCGTGAGCATTGCTCTTTGAAACGTGTTTTATCTGGAGAGTGATCTCGGCTCTTTTAGTAAAATCCTTTTCTGAGTTTGTGTTTGTTTTTGCAGATCGCAGCAAAGCCGAGATGGATCTGAAGGAGCTGAGCGAGTCGGTGCAGCAGCAGAGCACCCCTGTGCAGCTCATCTCCCCCAAACGCCAGATCCGCAGCAGGTTCCAGCTCAACCTGGACAAGACCATCGAGAGCTGTAAAGCACAACTGGGTGAGTGGCCCTCAAGAACACGGTGGGCATGGGAAGGATACACTTAAAATGGAGGTTCAATAAGGTTTTGAGTAGTAAAACCGTAAATATTTTGTTTTCAAACAACAGTAGAGAATATTCCAACTCTTTGAGGCAAGTAGAATGCACTGAACTAGTTTGCTTTAAAACACAGAGAGACCTGATGCTGCAAATTCTTGTCAAAAAGCTTTCATCTTTTAACCTGGTTTTGTACCATTCTGGTGTAGATAGTATGAGAGGATTGTAGTCTTATCTGCTTTGCATGTTGAAAAATCGGAGAATTCTGCCTAAATTGTGTCAGTTACACAAAGTAGAACGAATAAAAGTAACTAACTATAATCAGGTGAACAGTGTTGCTGATTTTTAAGGTGGCTTCTTGTGAATAAAAATAATTTCTTTTTTTATTTGCCAGCATTGGGTCCTGAGTTGAACAAAAGACCTTGCAGGTAGTGGGAAAAAGCATTGAAAGGAGTGCCATTGAATGAAATAAAAATATAAATTGGAGTATGTAGAAGTTCATTCTTACACACTGTAGTGCTGGGATAGGGCACTAAGCTTTGTAGCTTAAGGACTGGCAGTTAAGGCAATGGGATGGGTACACTTTGTTGCAGTGTATAGAATATTTTCTTGGTAATGTCAGTCAGTCTGATGCCAGCATGAAATGTACTTTCCTTCCCACAATTAGGAATAAATGACATATCTGAAGCTGTTCATACTGCAGTAGAACACAGTGACTCTGAAGATTCTGAAAAATCTGATACCAGTGACAGTGAATATAGCGATGAGGATCAGAAATCAAAGAACGATCAAGAGGATGGTGAAGACAAGGAAGGTGCAAGAAGTGACAAAGAATCATTGAGCTTGAAAAAAAAACCTAAGCCTCCAGCACAGAATGAAGACAAGGAGGAACTTAAAAGCACAAGCCCAGAAGTGGAGAAAACAGAGGAACCGGTGAAGGAAAAGGCTGTTTCAGACACTGAAAAAGAATTTTCTGAAAAGGGAAAGAGTTTACAGCATCCTGCAAAAGAAAAGCTGAAAGGTAAAGATGAAACAGACTCTCCAACTGTGCATCTAGGACTGGACTCTGATTCTGAGAGTGAACTTGTCATCGATCTAGGAGATGATCATTGCACTCGTGAAGGAAGGAAAAACAAGAAAGAATCTAAAGAAGCTTCTCCTAAGCAAGATGGTAGGATGAAATTACTTCCTTTTTTTTCCCTCTGTTCTGTAGGGCTGTTACTAAAGGTAGAATTGCCACCTTTATTTTTGCATTATGATTAAAATATCTGTATTAAAACAATTTTTAGGAGTGATTGTTCATCCTTTGTGACTATGAAAAAAGTTTTCAGTGCCTATTGTAGTTTCTGGTTTAAACAAAGTTAGTTTTGCTGTTTCCTTTCAGCAGTGTAGAACTATGAATATCCATAATTTTTACTCTGTGACAAATGTAGAGTTTATTTTGCAATTATTACCACATTCAGTTGAATCTTTACATTTCCATTGACCTCCCAACATTTCAGGTATAGAAGAAATTAGAACTTACCAAACATAGAAATTGCTTAACAACCCATTCAAATCAATGTAAATACACTCAGTAATAATCAAAAAAACAACTAAATCACTTGTTATCTCTGAGATATTGTACCTTGTTTCTGTGTTGCTAAAAGAAGAAAGCAATCTCAGTTAATGAGTAATGTGCTTTTGCTAAGCTTGTTTTGCATGTTAGTCTTTTGAAAAATAGAAAATCAGATTTGAATATGGTTGAAATAATAAGTAATCCTAAAATTTTACTTTGATAGAGAGGCAAAGAAATGATACATATTCTGGGTGAAATTCGAAGTGAATTTATATGTTCATCCATTCATAAATATACAAATACATGTATATATATATATACATGCATATATGTATATATGTATATATTTGAGTATATTATAGGCATAATTTGTGTCTTGTCCATGGTTCCAAGGCTCTACCTTTGTGTACAAGATATTAAAATGCCTTGGTCCAGGAAAGAGATCTGATGCATGCAAACCTGAAGGTCTTTGTCCCTTTCCAGAGCCCTGTCAGTGCAGCAACCTTCTCTTTCAGACAGGTTGTTCCTGGCTGCAGTTTTGAAAGAGTCATCCAGTTCCTAAATTGTTATGTGTGGAACAGTCAGCTATAAATTTTAGATGATTTAAACACTGATATCTTAAATATACTGTGTATGTCACAGAACCATCAAGGTTTGAAGAAACTTCAAGACCATTTAGTCCAACCATGCACCCAGCACCACCATAATCACCCCATACCCACATCCCCAGTTGCCACATCCAGATGCTTCTCACAAGATGTGTTTTCTAGACCCTTCCCAGTTCCCTTGCCCTTCTCTGGACTTGCTCCAGCACTTTGCTCTCCTTTCTGAACGACTCAAAACTGAACACAGCACTTGAGGTGTGGCCTCACAAGTGCCAGGTATTGCAGGACAATCAGGTCCCTGATCCAGCTGGCCACACTGCTGCTGGTACAAGCCAGGATGCCACAGCCCTCTTGGTCACCTGGGCATGCTGCTGGCTCATCTCCAGCACCCCCATGTCCATTTCTGCTGAGCAGCTTTCCAGCCACTCTGGCCCTGTAGTGCTGCAGGGGTGGTTGTGACCCAAGGCCAGCACCCAGCAGTGGCCTTATTGAACCTGATTAAGTTGTCCCAGCCCATTGATTCAGTCTGTCAAGGTCTTTGCAGAGCCTTCCTGCCCTCCAGCAGATCAGCACTCCAGCCCAACGTGGTGTCATCTGCACTTGGTTGTCACTGCCAGTTCACTGTTGTTTAGAAAGTTTATAGTGTTCCTTCAGTTACTGCTCAGACATTGATCCTTTAGAATGTTTTTTTTCTCTCCTGAAAGAAATTGGAATGACAGGTGAAAGTGGTAAGGCAGAACCATGCTAACAAGTGCTAACCTCTCCCATATCTTGTGAATGAGATCAAGCTGGTTTTTTTCTTGGTTTTGTACTTTTTGTTTTGCTTAGTTACTGATGCATCTGAATTGCCACCAGTTTCAACTAGATTGAAACGACTTTACTTGTAGAATATTGATTACTTTTGCGGAAAATAATTCAGAGCAGACTGGAAGGTATATATGGCTGTTCCAAAAACTAGGTGGAAAGTGATGAATCAGATGTGTTGGTGAAAAGCTGGCATACCATTTTATGTTTGTTTAGTTGTAGGTAAAACTCCACCTTCCTCCAGTGCAAGCACCCAGCCTCTACCAGAAACTCCAGTACTCACCCGCTCCGCGTCGCAGACCCCCCCAGCTGGTGTGACAGCAACCACCAGTGCTGCTTCTACTGTCAGTGCTCCCTCTGCTGCCACAGGAAGCCCTGTGAAAAAGCAGAGACCTCTGCTGCCCAAGGAAACCGCCCCTGCTGTGCAGAGGGTGGTGTGGAATTCTTCAAATAAATTCCAGACATCTTCTCAGAAATGGCACATGCAGAAGGTACAGAGACAGCAGCAGCAGCAGAGCCAGCAGTCTCAGTCACAGCAGCCTCAGTCCTCTCAGGGGACAAGATATCAGACAAGACAAGCAGTTAAAGGTACACACTTCTCTAACTCAATGTGCCTGTGGTGCCATCGTTCCCCAGGAGTGGTCCCTGTGCTCCAAGGGTGCCCAGCCAAGAGTTCTTTTGTATAAACAAAATCTCAAAGTGTGTTTCTACTCTGATAAGTGTCTTTAGTATACAAGTTACTCACTATACTTGCTCCTTCTGGTGTGTATTTACAGTCATGGCTCCTTATTTTAATGACAAAAAAAATGTGTGTCTGTATAAATATTTTTGCTTTTCATAGCCATAACAGATTTGGAGGGTGAACTGAATAATTTTCTGGATCATATGCTAAAACCATTAACTGTTCCACTTGCATGTTTACCAGTGTCACCTCAGTATCTACAAACTGCTTCCACTTTTATCTGACAAGCAGCAGATCTGAAGGGTTTTTCAGAATATAGTTTGACAACAACGAAATTACCCAGGCTCCAAGATTTGTCTTTGAAATCCCTGTTGTTTAACAAGACTTTGATGCTAGTTTACTGAGCAAACAGCCCTGGCATTTCAGAATGTTTTCACAACTGTTTTCTCACCATCCCTTTGCTGGAGCCTTTACCAATAGCTGGGACAGGGTAACACAAGCCTGTGCTGCTGTTGCTTCCCTTCACTTAACAGCAACTTTATGTAAATCAGCTTCATTTGTCATTTCAAATTAATAAACTGAAATGTTTACTGCTGTGCCTGATGAGGAGACATTCTCCACTCTGCTGACACCACTGGCTCACAGGTGATTTTGTAGAGCAGAGAGGTTTAGGTAATGGTTCACATACAGACATTTACAAAGGCTCATTTCTCTGGTCCAAACTGCTTTTGTTTCTGTCATTTAAGCAGTGTTGAGGACGTGGTATCTTTCTGCTTATAGACTGCACAAATTGATACAGAAATACTGAGTGAGGAAAAAGAAATGTGAAAATTGGAGAAGTTAAAGGCGAAACTTTTAATAGAATCATACTTTAATATATACATATGTGTATATATATATATACATACCTTAACAGTACGGGCTGAACTTCATGTTCAGCCCATGAGTTTGTTTTCTCAGCATTGTTTACTATTGAGCACATCATGGCAATGTTCCATTTTATATATTTATAGTATAGAAATTATCATGTGAAAACTAGAAAATCTTTAGATTTCTTATATACTGAATTGGCATAAACAAAAATATAGCACATAAAGATGAATAAATTGTTTATTTCGGTAATTCCGCTACTGAGGTTATTGGCAGTGAAGACATCTTTTATAATATGAATCAGTAAAAATAGCTTGAAAAGTTTTATTCTTAAAAAAATACTATTTTAAAAACACTCCAGCAGATAAGTCATTAGAACTGAGGGAGACTTCTGCACTGGCCAGTGTAAAATGATAAGTTTCAAAGTTATATTTACTTCATTACCTCTAAGCCTTACAATTATGTACAAGTTCAGTGGCTGAGCACTGTGTAATTAAACATTAGGTGGCACCATTGTATAAATAAAGCAATTCTGAAATGGTTACATGCACACAGTTTAGTTACATATTGAAGGTAAACATTTGCCTGTTGTTTTCATAATTTCTTGTGTGATTGATCCCCTCCATGTTCTCTTTTCTTAGCTGTTCAGCAAAAAGAGATCACCCAGAGCACTTCCACATCCACTATAACCTTGGTCACAAGCACTCAGCCTATTTCCATGGTTACCAGCTCTGGATCTGCAAGCACACTTTCCTCCTCGCTCAACACAGACTTGCCAATTGCAACAGCCTCAGCTGACGTGGCTGCAGATATTGCTAAATATACCAGCAAAGTAAGTTCTGGAGGAAAGTTTTAACAAAGTTGTACTTTTCTTTTAAAACACCCTGTAGTTTCATTGGGTGGGAACTTGTCATAAATATGTGTTCATGCATTAAACAGATGCTAAGTTGTTAAAGAGAAGGGGTGGTGTAGTACTGGTGTCATCATAGTGACAGTGAGGGAAGGGACATGAGCTTTCCACACTCCCTTAGATATTTAGATTTAAAAATCAATGAATATTTTTGCAATAAGTTTCGTCCCCAAATTCATGGTTATATATTTATTGCTTATAAATTATATCAGTAGGAATTTCTTAGAAAAGTAGAAGGTCATGCAGTTCACCCGTTCAGGACACTTAAAAAGCAGAGTCCTGATCAAAATTGTTGTACTTCATCTTCTAAATAAGTAGAACCAGGTAAATTACATGTATTTAGATAGAGAGAGAAGGGTACCAATATAGGTTCCCAGTAGAGGGATTGAAAGAAAATGAAAGTGAGAATCTGGTAAAAATATATATCAGAGAATTTTTTTTCTTTTTGTCTTTCAGATGATGGATGCCATCAAAGGAACAATGACTGAAATATATAATGATCTTTCAAAAAATACTACTGGAAGTACAATAGCTGAGGTTAGTATAAGATTAAAAAAACCCTGTGTATTTTAAGTTTGAAAAATATAAATTAGTATTTTTATATATGTAAATGTGCCACATAACTGTATCTACAACGTATTATATATGGAGATTGTATAGAGATAACTAGTTTCTGTGCTGTTTTAGAAGTAATCAGTAGAGTGGTGGAAATAAACACTGAAAAAATACAAGGTGGGCTCTGTAAGATAAGCATTAAGCCATCAAACCCAGAACATCAAGAATTTGCCACCTTGTTTAAAATCAGAAATGAAGTTGGTTTTTTGAGAATAAAAGTTTTGTGAACTGTGTAGTGCAGTAGCTTATTCCAGTTATGTGATTATGACCATAGTTTTTAATACTTCTTTAAAATACTTAGAATGTTTTGCATTTTTAATGAAATGCTATACATTGCTTTTAATGTTCCCTAAGGGTAGGACTTAGTATCTTCTCAGGGTTTTTTTTTTAACCTTGGAAAAAGCAGATTAAAGCAGTGCAAACTAAGTATGAATGGGAACAAATAAAGCTCAGAGTGTGATGATTTGTTTACCTGCTTTAACCAAAATAAGGAGTCAAAGTTTTGAGCAAAGGTATTTGTATTCCCAATCTACAATGAATAGATAACCTTGCTTTTCTAAGCCTCATTTAGTTAAAAATAAAATAAATGAAATGTCATGCTAATAAATGCAAACAGCACTGAGGAATAGGTTCTTGATTCCAGTCAGATATTTGAGACTTGACAGTTTCAGAAGAATCAAGAGTAAGTTTAACAGAAGTTTTTTGTCTTCAAAGAGTCCAGTGCTCTTTATGGTGAGCAAATCTAGCAAACAGGTATTTCGAATACTTCACACTTTGGTTTGGGGTTTACTATTGTCTTGTCCTCATGTTAATGTGAAGGAGCTTTGATGTAAACAATGCCTGCTTGCTTTGGGCACAGTTTTTTATATAATAACTATGCATTACACACCATGCCCTGGTTGTTATTGCTAACTGTTAAATTTCTAATATTTAGATTCGGCGTTTGAGGATTGAGATAGAAAAACTTCAATGGTTACATCAACAGGAACTTTCTGAAATGAAACATAATCTAGGTATGATAATGACAGTCCAAAACAGTGTGTCAGGTATTGTCCTACACAGGAAATGGAAATGCTTGTAGTATGTGTTACCTTCATCACACGATGCTGCACATTGTCCCTCTTGGAACTAACACATTTTGCTTTGTAAAGAAACCAAGATACGATGAACAAAGGAGATGAGAGAAGAGATGGAATCCTCTGTATTTTCTGAATATTGGAGCAGAACAAAAGTTTGGGCTTGCAAAGACAAAGCACATTAGCAGCAACTACATATGTCCTTTTTGTGCTCATGCTGTATTCTGGTCTTTTGTGGGACATCTAGAACTGAAGTGTTAAACAAATGGAAGGTAATGGTTAAAAATCACAGTGCCAGAATGAGAAAAGAAGATGGAAGACTTGCCTTTGTTGAGTAGGTATGAAACAGATGCCCAAACTCAGGGAATACCTTGACTGCTAGTTTTAATTTCATGTTGTCTTTAAATTTAGGATTATTGCTGTTTTGCTCCTTGCTGTTGGGGGGTGGAAAATGCAAACCCATCTTTCTCTGGATTTTGAGTAGAACTGACAATGGCTGAAATGCGTCAGAGCCTGGAACAGGAACGAGATCGTTTGATTGCTGAGGTGAAGAAGCAGCTGGAACTGGAAAAGCAGCAAGCAGTGGATGAGACCAAGAAGAAGCAATGGTGTGCCAACTGCAAGAAAGAGGCCATCTTTTATTGCTGTTGGAATACCAGCTACTGTGACTACCCCTGCCAACAAGCTCACTGGCCTGAGCACATGAAATCTTGCACACAGTCAGGTAATGGTGCCTCTTACACAGCTGGGGGGTTTGGGTGGGTGGATGGATCCACAGTGACTCAGTTCTTCATGTGCAGATGTGACTCTGAGGAGGGACTGTGGACTGGCTCCCACGAGTAATGGCCTCATTCTCCTCTTCCCTTGATTTTAGCTACTGCGACACAGCAAGAAACAGATACTGAAATTAGCACAGAAACACTAAATAAATCATCCCAGCCCAGCTCCAGCGTGCAGTCTACACCCACGGAAACAGCCAGCACTCCTAAGGAAAAGGAAGGTTCAGCTGATAAAAGCAAAGAGAGTGTTACAGTGAGTATCATCACTTCCAACAAAAATTATGTGTAAGATTTCTCTGAAACCTACCCCTGAAGGCTTCCCTGGGTAAGCCAGGAATTTATAACCATTTGTGTATTTCAAAGAGTGTGTTTTGGGGAGTGATAGAGAGGTTTTGTGTTTTTTGTTCTTCATCTTGTAAAAAAAACCTCCTTCTGTCCTCTGGGAACACCCTTTCCCCTTCACTTATTCCCAAAGAAACCTTGTGTTGGCTTGACTCATCCTTCCAGCCAAGGGGGACTGGACCTCTTTCTCTCTCTCTCTCCAGGACCCATCAGTGTAGCTTCTGCTCTGGATCTTTCGATACAAGTTGCCTTCTGATAAGCAATACTGACTGCAGCACTTCCAAGCCCTTCTTGCCTGGGGGTTCAGAGGCCAAGCTCAAGACCTGCATCCAAACCAACTTACTTTCTCACCACAGACTGCCATTAGGGTACCACAATGTTCCATAACACTGATACAACACTTCACCTGGATCTACAGTTAACGGAGCAGTTTTGAAATCCTCCATAGCATCTACTCTGATAGTTTTCAGTAGGCAAGGATGAGCAAATGCTCTAAAAAAAGGGACTTAACATTGCATATATAGAAAATGTTTATAGAGAAGATTCTGCTTTATAGGTAGGGCTTGACTATTAGCAATTTTGGCATCATTTTTTTTCTGCCCTTGCAAGATTTATTAAATGAAAAATTTTAGTGGGGTGGGGCAGGGCTGATCCTTCAAACCCTTACACATGATCCTCCACATCAGTAGGAGCCTTGTTGTATTTTAAAATATTAAAAGCAAACTAATTTTGTAGTATTGTGATTCCAGCATGATGTCTCATCGAGATAGTCCTGTAGACTTGGGAAGCGTAGTAATCTAGAGAGCTGTGTTCATTTCTTGACACTTTTGCTACTGTCTGGTGTTAGATCTCTGAGCTTGAAATGTCATCTTAGGGAGTAACTTGGGGAACAGATTTGAAGAGGGGGGAAAAGGAGGTGCTGTTTCACTTAAATGTTTTAATGAAGTTGGTTAAACTCTGGCTCGCTCACTTGATGTTCATATGCATTGTTATGGCAGCACAAGCTTTGTATTACTGGGGAAGTAGGGAATGTGAGACCTAAAACCTGCCAGGGAATATTCCAGTTACACAGATATGGAATTGCTTTTATATAGATGTTCTACCTGAAACATCATGCTGTATACATTGACCATGTTCATTATTTGAATTTTGTTTTATTAACAAAGAAGTAACCTGTGAATTCATTAAGGTGCAAATTTTTAACACAAAGAAAACATCCAACATAAATTGCATATCATAATAATAATAATGTAACAACTAGGTGGAATTTATGTAAAAGCTGAGGCTTCTACTGAGGTTGCCTGTGCTGTCTCTGCAGATAGCAACAGGTGTGACAAGCAACCAGCCTATAAAACTGGTCCAGGTACCGCAGACCACCACCTATATTCCAACTACTCAACCCACAATTGTAAGTACAGTGTCATAATTTAAAGTCTGCAGCAATGCTGTTCCTGGCATTAAAATTGCTCAGTATCTCTGGGGGGTTGTCTCCGTCTGCTGTTGTAGCAAGAGATGAATTCACTGGTATAGTCTCAACTTGCAGTGCAAAATGCTTTATTTTGCTGTGCAACATTCCACCCTTTCATTCCATTCACAATTGCAAGGATTCAGAAATCTTTAAATCTGGCAAAGGCACTGAGGACAGGCAGAGGCCATTTCCCATTATTGATCCGTTTCATGTGTAGACTTGACCACAACATCAATGTAAATATATAGAATTCATTTAAAATATCTTTTAAGTATTGTTTTGTCTATGGTATCCTAAAGAGGTTGAGAGATTTTATTATTTCTGAGCTATGCCTGATATTCCTGTGACATCTCAGTACCTGTGAAGAAGAATATGCATTTGTCAGCAGTGTCTCTCCCATGCACATTAGCATTATGAAACGAGAAATGGCATTGGAATCAGACCTGGGTTTTTTTCCATCAAAGGCTTAACCAAGGACATCTGAATTCCCTAGTGTCAGTCACAATAGATGGGACAAAAGTGAGTTGGATTTTTGTATTTTATACACCATATTAGCCCGCTGTTTCAGCTGGTGGGGCTCTGCAGTGCTCATGTCAGAGCCACCTCCTGAGCTGATGCTGCCCTGGTCACAGCAGGGTCACACAGGTCACACAGTGCTCTGCTTCTGTGCTGGGTTCAGCAGGGAAGCCCATGTGTGGGTAACTTCATTTCTCACTTAAAATACACTGTTATAAACTATCTGACTTAACAGTGTACCTTACCCACACTGTGACTGTGAGCCCTGATGTGCTGTAGAAGTTCCTGTGTCTCTCTCTTTCCCTGTGACACTCCCAGCTGCAGGACACACCTGTGTGTGCTGGTGGATACACGCTCCTGCACAAACAGTGCTTCACAGCCATCAGATTCCACACCAACACAGCTCCTGGTGGGGATGGACACTTCCCACATTCCTCACAGCATTTCAATTCCACTTGGTCTCAGCTGAGACCACTTTGCAGCACTGGCCCTGGGTTGCTTGGACTGAACTACCATTAACAATAAGGTTTTGTATGTGTTTTAAAATCCAATAGCAGACTTCTAAGACATCAGGCTTCTTTTGTGAATAACTGCAAGGTTGCAAGATCCTTTGCTGGTTTTGTGTAATATTCAGAAAATGGCAGTTACCCTCATTGGTTTTCTGTAACACACAGTGTATTGATTGAGTTATGTAAAGCAGAATTGGAAGGTGTGAAAGGTTTCCAACTTTATTTGTGCATGTTTATAACTTTGTACACATTTGCATTAGTCTTGCACAGCTACAGACACCTCTGTATTCTAATGACTGCACGTGCAATTTAAATAATTTTAAACCTTAGTGCATGTTTAATATGTATGCAAAATGTACATATGTGTAAAACTGGCAGAGGTGGAGAATTTACCTCTCAGGGAATGATCTTAACACATTTAAGGAGTCTCGCACATTCCATATTCCGATCACGCTAAGAACTGAAACTTAATTATTTCCATGTGTGTAAGTGTGTATATTTAAAAGGCAACTGTGGCAACCCTGATCTCCCCACCTCTAGTATTGACAGTGACTTACATAATGGCTTCTTTAGAATTCAGTTTGCACTTTGCATCCAACTTGGAATTTCTTCCTCTGAACTTCTGTTGTATCTTCTGGGTACCATTTCCAGTGAACCTTGTAAACACATCTGAAATCATTACAAAATGGTAGTGATCTTGAATTTATTTAGCATATTGGTCCCGTGTTTGTTTTTTATTTTTCCTGCAGTTAAAATAATGTAAAAATATGAACCCATCTTCTTTGCATTCCAGGGAATGGAATGAGTAGGCTTCTGGAAGGCACAGACTCAGTCACAAAGGAGCTGTAATCCATCTCAGCAGGGATACTCAGAGTCTTTGTGGAATACCATTAAGACACTCATGTGGTTTCTTGAATCAGTGTGGGGAAACATTGGGCTTCAGTGAACTCGTATTTGTTCTTCTATGTCCTCTCTGGATTGTCACACTACCATTGGGGGAAGATCTGTGCATCCCTTTCAGGTTCCTCAAAATCTCACTCCCTGTTTCTTCTACAAGATGTTGTGAACTGAAATGGATGCGTTTGTCTGACCACCAGTTGTGCATCACTGGAATTGTATCGGAACACACTTTGCAGTTTGTGTGGTAGAGACATTTCTAGACTTTCTCACGTTTTTGGAGGAAGGTTAAGATACAGACTTTAGGTTCAATAAATCCTCTTACAGATCTCTAGAGTGATGTGACCCTGACCAGATTGTTTAACATTCTTGTGCCTTTGTCTCTGCATCTGTAGAATCAATTACCACCTATAGAGATGTCCTGAAACTCCATTTGTTGAGATGTATAAATCATGATCAGTATGATGGAAGTGTAAAGTTTATTCTATATTAATATTTTTACAGGGTGTGTAAGACAGTTCCCAGTAATGCTGATGTTTTTGCTATTGATTTGTGCAAAAGTTAACTTAAGTATTTTTTTTTGTTGTGATGGATGTTCTTTGTTCTCTTCTGTGTAGACTGAATGCATGGGGGAAAGTTCCTTTTGGGGAAAAAGATTTAAGTAATGTGTAACAAGAATATACTTATAAACAAGGGTATTTTTGTACTCCAGTTTGATTTGTCAGAACTTTTTCAAATGACAAAGGATTTTCTTAGCCCTTTTTCCTCTTCCCATGTATTAGTTTGCAGAAAATACATAACTGGATGTAACTCTGAAACCCTCACCCTCCAAGCACAGGCAGTGTGTGCAGCCCCTATAGCACCTCCTGTCCCTGTAATTCTATAGCAGTGATGAGAACACAGGAACTCTTGGCTATAGGGAAGTAATGCACTACTCCTCCCCTGGAATGAGGTAATACTGTGGTAATAAAGGTATTAGTTCTTGCACAAAATTGGAACTTGTTCTGGATTTCCCCTGGAAAACAAATCTCTCTTTCTGTGGTCATGTTTATGTGACCTTTAACATAACAATCTGTTTCTCTTGGTTTTAATCCACAGAGCATTCCTGTAGTGGTAAGTCCTTCTGCTGGGACAGTGGCAATGAGAACTGGAGTTCAGTCTGTTCAGACCACAATGCCAGTCCAAGTACGAAGAGTCTAACTGCTAACAAGAAGTTCATACAATTGTTGGAATAAATAAATCTAATAGAAATGTGACAAACACAGTTCTTTGGATTAACCTCAGAGGTTCAGACTTTAGCTTTGTGTATGTGTACAAAGCATTAATTACACTACATTAATGTAAAGCATTAGTGCTGGCTTAGAAAAGCTGAGGACAGGTAAGATCCCTATTAAATCTATGCTTCTTTTGTAAATAATGTACAATTTGTGGATGTCATTAGAGTACCATCTCCTTTTTATATTTGTATTGACTTAACTTATAAAGAGCATTTGAAGTTGGAAAAGGAAGGTTTAAACAGCCTTACCACAACCTAATGCTGAAAACTGGTCTTGGGAAACTGCATCAAATCATCTAATACAGAAAATCTGAACAACTTGTTGCATTTGGAGTGAAAAAAATTTCTGCACCTTGAAACTCTTGTGGAATTTCTATGAACAACCAAGTGATGAAGGATATCTCTTTTTAGTTAACTCGATTAGGCAAATTATGTGGACCTGAAATCCATAAAAATTTATACTGTTTTTCACAATGACCAGGCTTACAACAAATACTAAGGTTGTTTACAGGTTAAAATAATTTTAAAATTTCATTCAGTCTAAGATCAGAAAATTTGCAAAGTGTAATAGCAGCTGGTTGTAGCAGGATTTCTGGTTACTGATATCAAAGATTGAGGAAAGTAAAGTTTGTTGCTAAGCTTCACAGTTTTCTTATTTTTTAAAAATCCTCTCAAAGGACTTTGAGCAAGAACTAGGTGTGGAGAAAAACATGGACTGGGATACATGGGCAAAGGACTTTGGATGCTGGGCCAGAGCATGTATTATTTATATGATGGAATTTATGTTTTTCTGTAAGCATGAAGCAGTGCAGTATGAGAGGAAGTACCCCCTGGAGATGCTGTCTGTTACACTGAGGCTGTAGTCCCATTTTGTATGTTGTGTAAAACAAAAGCATTGAACAAAGCAAAGGTGATGTATGTATATGAGAAAATTAATTGTATGATATCATTCCAGTACATTCTGTTGTACATTTTAGTCTTGTTGATTTCTCCCATTGTTTATATAAGAATGCGGTTTGTACAGTCTCCAGCTAGTACCCAGATTAGAGGGAAAAAAGTATTAGAAGAAAAAAAAGTGAGAACAGAATATTCATTAATTGCAGTTGTGTCAAAACTAGCCTAGCTGGCCTTATTTGTGAAGCATAATTGCTTTTAGCATATGGAAGTATTTTTTCACATTTTCTTTGTATAAAATTTGTATTAAACTTAAATATCTTTTTTGACAATTGTGTTTCTTTGTGACTAAGACAGGTGACACACACGGTATGTTTTGGGTTTCTCCAATTTTGCAAGGAAACATCACAGTTTTTTTATTAAACTGTTATAGAAAAATGTTCTGTGTTCCTGGATTTCCAGTTTTGGTTCAATCTGGAGGAATGTTCATTTCTGCAGTCTCCAGATCTCAGGTAATTTCACTTCTGTTGGCATCTTCTGTCTCAGAAGTGTGGAACCTTTGGATCCAAGCCTGTCCAATTTGATGTTGTGTGGCATTTATTAATTGCTTGGCTTGGGGCTGGACAGATATAGGTCAGTGTCAGGTGTATTTGTGGGTTAGAAACAGGGCCTCTCATGGTGAGTGCAGTTGTAGCCCCTCAAGAGGGCACAAATTGGGCGAAACTTTTCTCTGTGTGTCTTAATTGTAAGTTAAAGTACAGGGAGCCTATGAAACAAAAACCTGTGAATATTGTCTGAAGTTGCAGCTCCTGCAGTTACCTTGTTCTGTGCATTTGTAAAGCAACCACAGTTCACATTCCCAGTGCTACTGTTGACAGAAAAGCACAAAACTTGAAAGCTCAAAATGATGTGTTCTCCTCCCCCATGGAATCTGGATGCTGAAACAAGGCCTTGTGTTAGAGGAAAAAGAAAGTGAGGTACAAATTGCTGTAGGAAACCCCACTGCTTTCTGACACCCGTTCCCACCTGGGGAGGTTTTTTTTTTTTTAATTAATGAGCATTGTTTTTTTCTACAGAAGAGGTTTTCTTTCCTCCTCTGAAATACCAGCTGACCAAATCCTAGTAAAGTATGTAGAAAATGCAGAAATACATAAAACTACAGGTGAAGGAACTGAGCAAGACTTGTACATGTGTCTGTGCATGTTCCCACACCTTTTGGATGTTCCTAAGTACAAAGCTGCTGTAGATCCCCTCTTCTATCCATGATAAATTGCCTGGAACAGTAAATCCTGATCTTCTTGCTGCACTGAGAGATGGATGTGCCACGGTGACTGAAAGGAAGTGGTGACACCCTGTGTGACAGATGTTCCTGACCCTTGGTGTGTCCCGCCCAAAGCTCTGCTAAGAATGTCAGCAACAAAACCAAGAGCTTTCAAACCTTTAAATACATTCAGAAAGCAAAATCTTCCATGAAACCTTAGGAAAAAAACCAGAATTAGTGCTCAGACAATTGACTTGATTAAGTCAGGTGTTAAACTTCGAATTTCATGGAAGATGAATTAGCTGATTGATGGGGTATTAAAGCTGAAGTTGTGCTTCTCTGGGAATCTGCAATCCCTGGCATTTATTCCTCTTGCAAAAGTTTATCTACCACAGTGCTTACCTTGCAAGCATTAGTCAATTCTCCACTGACTTTGTCACGAATAGGAAGTTACATCACAAGTGAAGGAAACCATTCTTACAGCAGGGAAACCTTGAGGAAAAACACCTGCTCAGCAAGCCCTGAGACCAGCACTGCCTGTGCTAGAAAAGTGACATTTTGCATGGAGTTGTGCTAAGCCCAGAGAGCAGCTCTTTGCAAACGCCCCCACAGTGTGTAAAGGCTGGGCTTGGTCATGCTGCTGTGGGGCTGCTGCCTTGGATTGATTTAAGATCAGATTTTCTGATTTGGCTTGGCAGAAAATGCCCTCTCAGATCTAGCACTGTTTTCTGTAAACGTTTTTAGAGGTTAGGAGTATCCCTCAGGTTTGTGTAGCACCTGTGTAACCCTCTGAGAGGTGAGGGCTCCAGCACTTGCAGCATCTCTAAGCCCTCCTTCCAGAGAGCCTTTGATCCTTCTGACCTTACCTGGTGCCACAGCAAGGAACAATCAGCCATTTTCAAAGTAAGAGATCCATCCAGGCTCAGAAAATTTAAATATTTTGACAGCAAGATTAGCAGGCCAGCCTTGAAATGGGGAGCACACATTCCACATCCTACCTTTAGATCCAAGAGTGGTGGGAGAGAAGGCAGGTAATCCAGTCCCCCAAAATGTAAACATGTTTTTATTTAATGCCTTTCACTCATCACAAGGTACTTTTCCCCATCCTCAGCCCCAAGATGGCAGCATAAGGCACCGTGTAGACACATGCACAGTCCATGTCCCATCTTGGTAAGGTTCAAAAACACAGCTACAGTTCTTTCCAGCAGTACCATGTGTCCTTGCTACTCATGTACACAATATGATTCTCCCCAGAGTTTGTTCTGGAGAAATGAACTATTAATTTAGAACAGTAAGACTTTCCCCACCCTCCCCTCCCACCCTGCCCCAAAGCCAGATGAAAAACACAGGTACAGAGCTTAATACCAGAGTAATGAGATTAGTTCATAAATTAAAAAAAATACAAAAAAAAGAAAAAATCAAAAAAAAAAAAAAAGAAAAAATCAAAAAAAAAAAAAAAGAAAAAATCAAAAAAAAAAAAAAAGAAAAAATCAAAAAAAAAAAAAAAGAAAAAATCAAAAAAAAAAAAAAAGAAAAAATCAAAAAAAAAAAAAAAGAAAACAACCAAAAAAAAATCAACAGTTTCACTCCTGTTTTCAGAGGGTCCTGTGTGATGTGATGGATTGTGCAGAGACTCCTTGCTGTGTCCTCTTCCCCTTTCAAAACCAAGAACGCTGACAGGGAGACCCAGACTTGTAGCATTTGCCTTATTGATGACAAAAAGGCCATTAGAGCTCTGTGCCTCCACCTTAGCCAGCAACTGCAGCATCCCAGCGACTGAGCAGGAGGATTTTCCTCTGTCCAAAGGAAGGAGGACTTGAGACAATATTCTTTGGCTGCAAGTTCTTAAAGGCTTCCACTGAAAGGGGTTCTCCTTCAAAGAAAAGAAAAACTGCAGTTGCTGTGGGATTTTTTTTTACTAAGAAAACATTGAGGAATAGGTGGAACCGATGTAAGAGTCTGAGTGAAGCCCTCCCAGTGCTAAGATGTTGGGGTCTGCTACAAATATTCAAGTTCCAAGGCGTGCCGAAGAGCTTCCAGGTCAGCGTGACAAGAGATTCTCCAGAAGGGCATGTTGTGCTAGAGTGAAACCAAAAGAGTGCATTTTTTTTTCTGTTTTTGTATAATACTGAGATCAAAACAACTTTCTTAGCTTGTACCCTCAGGAACAGAGTTTTGTTCTTGGCCACCAGGCTGTCCCAGTGCCAGAGGCAAGGAGGCTCATCTTAGGGAGAGAGGGACAAGGTGGAAAGTGTCTCCCTTGATCTGTCTCTCCTCTGCAGACAGGAAGACACATCCTCCACAATTTAGGAGTATCCTGCTTCAGGTGATACGGACTGGATACTGAACTTTGCTCCTATTTCTTTTCCCCCCACAAATTCATTAGGAATGTTTCTAGAATTGCAGTATTTCTAGGAACAGTTTTAAGCGAACACCAGTAGTGAAAGCTGTTATCAGTGATTCACAGACAAGTAAATAAAATCTGTCTGTTGGAAATCACTAAAATTTATAAAAATGTAAATAAAGGGATAAAATGCCACACAATCAGAATTTCTAACAATTCACTTTCTAACAATTCACTTTCCCAATTAACTGGAACAGTAGGTCATACTGCATTTTCTGTAAATGTAGGAGCTGTATCATTGCTCAGATCAATTATTCATTTAACACTTGCCTCAGTGGAAGGTGCAACAGAGTTATAAAACAGCCTGTCCCCAAAAAACTTTCCTAATTCCCTTTTATGGGAGATTATCTTAAATTATTCTTCTGCCTCCCTGTTTTTGATACTTGAAATCTGAGCATCTGGACAAAATCTGGAAAGTCAGCTACTTGTAACCTACTCTATCTTCTTTATAATATCCTGATCATTCTCCTTAAAGTTGTGAATATACTGTAGGAAAACAAGACTTGCATCTGAAAGAGGACAAAATGTCAACTTTTTAACTGCTGTGAAACAAGTGCAGTTCAATTTCATCGGGGACCTGGAATGTTCCCTTGTCACCAGAGTGCCCTGAGAGCATCCCTGAACAGCAGAGTTCCTTAGCAATAGCTGGGATCCCCGTGGCTGCTTGCAGAGAGAACCTCAAAATAATTAGAACATGCACTGAGATGTTAAATACAATTTTTTTGGTGTGTTCTGGTGAGCCTGGGGTTTGTGCTGGACTTGTTTCTTCTCCATTAAAGCAGTTAAAAGACACGGCTGCTTTCTGCACTGTGATTTTTTAACATTTGGGACTCTGCTTTTCTTTGCCTTCTCCCAAAATGTCAGTCTCTGCACAGTCAGTGGTATCTATGTAGTAGTAAATGTACAGAAAGCCTAAACTGACACCACTTAGTCCCACCCAGCATGGGCATAACACTGCTAAGAGTCTTTTATCAGTGCAGGAATTCACCTGTAACCACACTGCTCCTGCACAAACAGCTTCATCAAAGCTTCAGAGAACAGACACTTCCCAGATGGATTCTGATTAAGGGAGATGTTCCTTTTCCAATTGTACCTATGTATGTATAAAAAATTCCAGTGGTTCCAGATGTTTATGTTACAGAGTGTCTATTTACACTCCTCTAACCTTCAAATACAACTTAAGCCTCCCTCTGGTATTGTTGCCTGTTGCCTACCAGTAAACAAATGTTTTCTTTGAGCTGTTTATCAGTGTGTGTAGAGACAGCAAGCAAACTCAGTCAGCTGAAGAGACTGAAACCCACTGCTCTGCAGATTTCACTTTAAGGGGAAAAGTTATTTCCTTCCCCCTCCCCCAGTTTCTATTAAACACCTTCCATTAATTTATCTGATTTTCTTTCTTAAACTAGAAGAAAACTTGGCCTCCCAGCCACTCCTGTTGTTCAGCAGTTACAGATTTATCACTCACCAGACAGGTGAAGAAAAATGACCCACGAAACTGGAGATGTTATCAGTGCTGTCAGCAAAATGGCAAAAGGCTCTCTGCCTGGCCCCTCCCTTTTTTGTTTTTTTTCTGTATAAAGCTCAGGTGTGTAGAGAGTTTGATTAATGATTGTCATCAATCAAAGGAGGCAACAGCCCAGCAAAGAATGTGCTCTACTAATGGCTGAGCTGCTTAGGCCAGGAGACAGGAGGCTCTTGAAATCCCAGCAGAGGAGATTGCTGAACCTCCCCACGCAGGCTGGCAGCCCCTGCAGCCTTTGATGCAGTTCTGGTCACTGACCCACTGCCTTTGAAGTGTGGCACTGAGCTGCCACAAGCAGCAGGCCATTGTCACTTCAGCCCCAGTCATGCATTTTGGACTCTTCCTGACAGCTCCTTAACCCCTCATGTGCTACAAAACCACCTGCAGCTTTAGGTAGTTTTCCAAGGTAAGTACAGATATTGTTGCTTCCATTGGCCAGGAAAAATACACTATAAAACCCCCTGGGTTTCTGCTGTTTGAAGATAACCTGAGATATAGTTCTGGGGATAGAACATGTGTCCCCCCACATAATTTGCTGGGATCCCTTTGTTCCTGGGCTTGTGCAACCAAAGAGCTCAAATTTGCCTGGAAAAGCTTTGCAGGATCTTCAGTCAGAATGAGACACCAGGTCCTCCAGCATGAGGTTCAGCTGTACAGCTGAGCTCCTGTGATATAATATTTTCCACATCACCTGAGCTACACCAGTCATTTGTGTATCTGTTAAAAATTAAAGTTTGCTGAAGGTGGAGCTCATTCAGCCAGTTCCTGCATCTGAACTCACGTGCAGTGCTCCTGGAGCAAAGGCAGCTCCACCACAGTTCTCCAGTCACATCAGGAGCACAAGACCCAGGATGCACAAAGACATCTTGCCAACAATATTTGCCATTAACGAATTGTATTCCTGGCCCTGTAAAGCCAAATAAATGGAAGTTCCAGGCAGGTTTTGGTTCTAAAGTTTAGGAAATGAAAACTTTGGCTGTTCCAATTCTCATTATTCCTGATCACACTGCTTTTGCAGTTTCTGTTCTCTGTATTCAGTACAATTTTCTAATTTCATTTTGCTTGTGAAATTAATCACATGGATCCAGTAGTCCCTGATAAAGGCAGCAACTCTGTACAAGTCCCTTTGGTATTTGCTATAATGAAGTTACACTCCATGATCTCCATGAGTCATAAATACAAACACATGTATGGATATAGGCATATTCTAGTAAGTAATTCAAAATTAATTCCAACAGTTTAGAATTTACAAAAGCAGCATGTGTAGATCAGAAGTTCACTCTGCCTGCTCATCTGAGATCACACACTGGAATTTCCCTTTTCATGTCTTTAGAGCCATTTTTATTAAGCAGGAATGATTCCTGGAACATAGACACAGCAACTACCTGAAATATTGTACCAGCTGCCAAAGTGTGGGGGCTTTAGAGTATGGAATTTCTGACAAGGTCATTCTTGAGTATTTTGCATATTAAGAAATGAGACCAATTTTAAGCTGCTTCAAATGGAGAGAGCTTCATTAAATGCTTAAATAAAGAAAGGGTCATTGCAATCAAAACTTGGAAGAATCCAGCATGGCATCCACAAACTGTACCTTTTTTGCTCCCTGTTCCTCTTCAACACCATCTCCTATTACAATGTACACGGCTTTCCTTCCAAACCTCTGCATTATTCTTTCAAAACAGCTCTCTTTCCCTGAGCAACACAAGAGAAGATACATTTTTTATCTGGACACACACCACAGGCGGAGCTCATATTCAGGACCTGGAGTTATCCCCTAACTGAACTGGCTGCAACATCCTCTGCTTTCTTTTCAAACTGGATCTTCTGAGGTGGATCCTCTCCATCCCATGACAGCTACTAGCACTTGTTGGGTCAGCCAAGGACTTGCAAGTGCTGCCAGTTTTCTGTGGGCTTTGTGACTGTGATGCCCTGCTTAGGCCACCAGCTGGCAGACTGAGGTGACACTCATGGCATTCCACTTCCACAGCCCTCTTCTGTTCATTCTGGTTGCAGTAAAAACATGAAATGCAACCCTCAGAGGTTCAAACACACCAGAAAGAACAGAATACAAAAAAGCCCCAAGCCAACCCTATCAATACTCACAAAGCTTCACAAAGCTCATTCAGCACACTTGACCCCTCTGCAAGAGTAAGAGGATCCAAAGAGTGTTTCTGTAACAGGTCCAACCAGACCTTCCTTCCAGCTGGGTGCAGCTGGACATCCCACGAGCAGTCAGTGCTCACAGGGTGGGTATTTCTCTATGTCTGGCTCACTTCCCCATGGAGACACTTGAGAAGTGTTTTTTAGACTTTTTTTTTTCCCCCTGCAGTCTGTACAAGGTTAAGTGTGGGAGTCAGGATGTGAATTAGATATCTGCAAGTGTGGAGCTAAAAATAAAGCTCACTCATTGCACAACTTAGGGACAAAACTTCAGCCTGTCTCAGGTGAGGCCCCAGTCAGTTTGCTCTTACCTGTTTTTGTTGCACTGTAAATGTTTTCAATGGGGAAGACAGTGCCCAGTCCATAGAGAAGCACTTTAGCCAGAGCTGGGATGAGCTGAGTTGTGGTGACCAACACATTCACACAGTTGGGCCTAGGAAACAGAAGTTATTAGAAATCTGGGTTTCTCTCTTTCACCCTGGACTGACAGATGGTTGGAAGCAAACCTTTCCTGCCACTGGAAGTTGCCGAGCCAAAGGGGGATTTTGCAGCCAGAGGAAGATAATGTGAGTACCAGAAATGTCTTTTGATCAGCTCAGTAGAATGAAAAAAACATAAACCAAACTAGCAGCAGTGATGCAGCCTTACTGCAAGCTTGCCAGGATCTCTTTGGTGGGAATTTAAACACAATGTAGTCATGTCCCTGCTGGGTTCTGTGAGTGAAAAGAAGGGCTCTTCCCTCCCTCTCCTCTTTGGCAAACCTGCTCACATGAAAGTGGTGCCATGGATGAGGGAGCCAAGGAAAGGCAAGGAAAAGGACTCTGCTGCTTCTGCTGAGTTCACCATCCCAAGCTCACCCCGACCCCTGATAATTCAGCCTGGCAAACATGTGCAGACTGCCCTCCCACAGGCTTGGCCAGCAAAGTCCTGTCCATGTGTCTCCATTTGTTTAGAGGGGGAAACCAAGGGAAGCAAAGGAGCTCCTGGATCAAACCCACAGGCAATTCTTGGAGCTGTTCTCACCGGGAATGTATCAAATTCAGCGCCTTCAGAGCATGTGTGAGCCAGAGATCAGTCAGTGCTTCCAGTTCTGCTCTCAGCTGCAGCCAGGTCTCCCTCTTAGGAGCTCCTATTAAACCTGCAAGCAGGGAAAGTGTCTTTGCAGAAGCACAGAAAGGGAACTGCATGGCTTTGTAAGCACAATGCCAAAGGGCACCTGCCTGTGTTCTGAACTCTCCCACTGCCCCTCTCTTGGCCCTGGTGCCACTGCCCCCCTTTGTCACTGCCATGTCACTCCAAGGCTCTGAGGCCCAACTGCAGCACAATCCTCTGCTGCTGTAGCTCAGCTGCCTTCCCCTCCCATTTCTGTGGAATGGTTCAGTCAAGCACACATGGCAGGACCTCCTTGGAACACCCTTCTTGGAGTGAGCATAAAGCTTGCCTGGGAAGTGAGCAAGGAGATGGACGAGCTGTGTAAAGTGGGCTGTGACCTGAGGCCAGGATGGTTTTGTTTCTCCTGAAAAGCCATGCCTCATTTCCACTGCATGCAGGGTAGGCTTGTCCTCCAACCAATAAGTAAGTTGTGGGGATGCTTTGAGTTTTGCTTCTTTCTGTTTCTAGTCAGAGGGAAACCTGCACTGATGTACTGAAAAGGAAGCTGAGAGTCTCTTGGAAGAACTGTCTGGAACTAGGTGAGATGAAGGAACCCAGGGAATCCTGATATCTGCTGGTATTGTTTGGGGGGAGTTAAAACCAAATAGTTATATACAAGAAAGCCTTCAGACAGCAATCAGACTTGCTGTGTAGAAAAAGAAGGGCATATTTAGTTTTGAACTGTTTGCTTGCGGGCTAAACGCTCTGGAAAATTGGAGAAGGTTGCTTTCCTGCCAAATAAATTACAAAATAAAGCCCCACACTTGGACCTGAGTCTTTCTCAAACCACTAAAGCAGGTATTTTAGTGTGACTCCTGCAAATCCTGCACAGAACCACATTTCAGGGTGGCTGTGGGGGGACTTGCTCAGCTCTCTGTGAAGGGCTCATATCATGGGGCTCCCCACACCTCCTCCAGAGATGTCCCTAGAGGGTCTCCAGTTTCTGGGAAGATGAGAGGCCTGCTGGGCACTGGCACTTACCCCCCACATTGTTTTTGTAGGTGTTGTACATCTCTTTGACCCGGCGGTAGCGGAACGCCAACTTCCTCATCCAGTCAACCCCGCCGTGAACGCCCGAGCCCAGGCACAGGTTGGCACTGGCAGTGGAACTGTGGAAGCCATCCGCAGAGAAGTTATACGTGCTGGGAGAGGGGGGAGGCAAGGGGAGAGGTCAGTGTGATCACAGCCTGCACAGGGCCAGCAGGGAGGGGGAATGACTGAAAAGAGATGTGGAGACAAGCGGCAGCAGAGACACACACAGGACACGCTGTACAGGAGTTCATCTTCAGCACAATTACCAGCACAGATCTGAAAAATGTTCTGTTCCTGCATCAATTTCTCACAATAATCATCCATAAAACCACAAATTGCAAAGCTCTGTATGAGTTCTGCACATTTCGTTCTTCTCCTTTTTCCGTGGCTCTGCAGGCAACGCTTTGGGAAAAGCAGATGGAATTGTAAAGAAGTAGTTTCTGTGAACACGATGACCCAGCTTAAACAGGTAATGCTAATGTCTGGTGCAGTTTGGGTACAAGTTTCAACAAGGATCTGGCATGGCAAAGCCCAACTCCTCATCACTAAACCCATTCACTACAGATTGGGCAGTGGGAAACTTTTCAGTCTGGTTTTAAAGCATTTTGGCGACAGCCGTGACAATTGTCTGGTTAAATCATATCCCAAACTGGTGTGGTCTGACTGGAGTTCAACCTGATTTAAATGTGTTTCCCACAATGGTTCAAAGCTCAGCATAGTCAGGGCCTGAGAGAAGGCACAGGCACAACAATGTGAGAAAGAGGGCTCTCTACTTGTGTGTGCTTGATAAATGCAGACAGCAAGGAGCCAGGAGAGGAGCCAGTGCAGGGCTGAGAATCACTGCCCAGCCCCGGCTATTTCCACATGGCTGGGGACTGCCTGTCCTGCAGCTGCCAGCTTGGGAGACGCCCTACCTTAGATCTTGACCATTGTCATCTGATGATACATCATCTATGTGGATCTGGTCACAGTCCTGAGAGGCAGATAAAAAAAGATACAGTAGTGAGTAAATGTTGTGGAAAAAAAATTTGAAATAATATAATGCAAAATTATTTTAAGTATAATATTAAGGAGATAAAATCTTACAATTTGCTAGTATTGCAGTCTAGCCAGTTAATTGCTAGCAACAAGTATCACATAGCACTTGGACAAAATATGAACAGACAGAGTGTGTGTGAGATCTGCTGTTATCTAAGGGCACAACAGCTCTTGAATAACACAGTGAGTGGAACTCCTTCCTATGCAGACAGGAGGGAGAGAGATGCTCGTGTTTTAGTCAGGAAAGCTGTGGTTTTTCTACTCTGTATGCATGATAAGGCAGAGACTTGGCAGCCTTTCCCCCTGTGAGAATACTGCTTTGGACAGGAGGTGTATGCCCACATAATTAACAGGGGAGAAGATCTGTCCCAAAAAGATTTCCAGAGATGCCTGTCCTGCCTGTGTTTTCCCAGATTGTTCTGAGGGGGCTGAGCTTCCTTTGATGTGCAGGGAAGCTGGGCTGAAGCACTGAAGGCAACACTCTTTCACTGCCCCAGCCACAGACTGAGCTGAGGAATAGTGTGTGTCAATACTGAGGAAATCTGTGCACAGGAAATTTAACCAGAAAATACACTTGGAGCTCAGCCTGCATGAAGTATGTGCTTGAGATCTTATCTCCCCAAATTCTTCATTGTTCCAGTGGTGGAGGCCCTGCCTCAAAAATGTGAGAAATGCTATTCCTTTGGTTACTTTCCCAGTCTCAGCATTAACATTAGAAAGATAAAAATTGTGAGTTTTCCCCCACTACCTTAACTCTCCTTTCTACATGAGCCTTACGCACGAGAACAGAACAGAAAGCCTGCAAGCTGATGAACACTGTCTTTTGTTTTGGCTGATTTTCAGAGTTTAAAAGCTGTGACACTTGGTACCACAGGACTCTGGAGTCAGAACAACTGCAGCTAACCAAGGTGCAGTAATTCTTCACCACTTCAGTGTTCCGTACACCACAGAATTTGTTTTACCTTCCTTACACAATGACGAGTTTGATGAATTACTTTAAACTAGCCCCTTTCAAAAAAGGAAAAAAAATTCCCCAAACAAGTAACCAAACTTGTTATCAATGGCAAAACATGACAGACAGTTCTTGTCCATATCAACGAGATTTTCTGCAGCACTTTAGATAATTCTCCAAAAAGACACGCTATCGCATCTGGTTCTCATCTCATCAGCCCTCTTACCAACCCATCACTGGAGTGAATATTGCTGCACATAACTGCAGCCAAGAGCTGCACGGCAGATCTCTGCTGGCACCTCTCTCCTCCAAGCCCAGCATTCTCACAGCCCTGTCCCGTGCACCCCGCGGGGGCCGGGCTGATGCAGGCCACTCCTCTGTACCACACGGGGCCCTGAGTCAGGGGAAAGGCATTTGTGGAGGGATCTGTTTTTCTCATTTGTGAAGGGATCGTTCTGCACGCTGCAGTGTGACAACAGTAGCTATCGCATTTCTGAGTTAATAAAACACCCTGACACGGGGTGAGACGCTACCTCATAGCTCCAGTCACCGCGCAAGGCGGGAGCTCCCGCGGCCCGCACCGCCCTCACCGCCGGGTTACAACGCTCATTTCTCATTCCTGCAGGATCTCCTTGAGACCTCGGTGAGGGGGAATCAAAGCAGGATAGCTGGGAGGTTGCTGGAATGGCAGGACATGGCCCAGGTCTCACAGCTGCTGGTTTTGAAGCTGACACGCTGGGATCTCAGGGGGGATGAGGTGTGGCACACACAGCCTGTGCCTCAGCCCAGCCTGTGAGGCCTCAGTCAGCTCTGGGCACTGACCTGGGTTTACTCTTGGGAGATCTCTGGGTGCTGCACAACTTGCCTGCAGGTGGGACCAGCCACATTTGGAAGAGCCTGAGCTGTTTTAAATGGCACTGCTGGCTTGGAGAAAGCCTCTGCTGCCTCCTGGTGAAATACAGGGCTCCTGAGGAGCTCCCTCACATTCCCTCTGGATACTGTCAAGGTTTGACTCGTGCAGGTATAAAAACAACTTACAAAGGCACACATAGTCTATTTGTGGATCAGGACTGTGCTTAGAGTTTTAAACATCTCATGGGTTCACTGATCAGTGGGGTTTGCATCCCTCATTAGGTGGGGGTTAACAACTCCCAGAACACAAAACCTCCAGGGATGGCTGTGAAAGACAGCAACTTGTAAACACACTAATCTCCTTGTTTGTTAATTCCTCAGCCCCTTGTCAGTCCTCCTGTCCTTAATACCTGTTTTCCAGAGAACTAGACAATAATATCTTCAGAGGGATTGGGGGTGGAAGGTGCTATTCCTTAGCCAGCATTGTACTGTGAACAAAAGGCATCTGGGAAAAAAAAAGCACAACCCTGGAAAGCCCAGCGTTTGTATTTTAACTTCACTGTGATTTGTAACCTTGGGTAAGTTCTTTTCTCCTCAATTCTCCTCAAAAGGGGAGCAGAGAGGGAGAATATCTCCTGTCAGGTGAATATTGGCTGATACACTCCGCAGCACGATCAGAGCCCTTTGTGCACAACACCTTGCATGGCCCACACTTGCAGACTGCAGGGATTTCAACCTGCTGACAGAGAATCTCTTTCTGTAAAAAGACTGAAAGGTTTTGGTAGGGTCTGACTTCTCCAGTCACCCCCTGCACTGGGGATCAGCCTCCTTCTACACAACCACCCTGAGGTTTGGGGTGAATCAGCTGGAACCTGGCCTGCCTACTGGACTGCAGCACTAAGAGAGGATGGGCTGAAGCAGGATGGATCTGAATACATCCATCTGAAAGGAACTGCAGAGCCAAAATACATTCAGCTAATGCATCCAGGAAACAATTACCTGAATCCCTTCTGGGTAGATCCTAAGAGAAGATAAAGCCCTGGCTAACCAGAGTTCCTGAATTTTTTATTTTTTTTTTTTGGACAGCAAAAAGGGAGCATTCCAGTTCAGGCTCCTCCCTCCGATTTTGAAGCCAGTTTTTTGCTGCCATGTGACATCACATCCTCACCTAAGGAGGATCACACAAATGGGCTGTGCAAACCTTGCTGTATCCATGGACAAATGTTTTGTCCTCATCAGGCACCTCCTGGGAATGCTTCAGAAGGGCTTTGCACCCTGGCAGCACCTTCTCCTCTGCACAGCACTGCAAACTGCAGCCAGCAGAACAAATCATTGCCCTGTGCTAAAGCAAGGGAACTGATGTCCTTGTCCAACCTGCCTCTCTGGAAAGGATGGGTGACATTTTCTCCACTCTCTCCCCTTACTCCACTGCCAGGACTGAGGCCAGCCATGCTCTGGTTAGTCCAGGCTGCTGGACCCCTCAGAATGGCTGAACTTGGATTTGTGTCAGAGAAACATTTTGCTGTGTTTAAGAGAACTCCTGCTTTGGCTTCAAATGGGCAACTCTCCCCTCTCAGCTACAGCCCCTCACACTCTACCCCAGCACAAAAGATGGTCAGGAATGGTTTCTGCCCTGTGCAGTTCCAGCTCATTTTGTCTTGAACAGGCCAGAACTGCACCACATGATGGTGCTACTGTATATGGTAATGCCTGTGGGTCTTCAACTCAATCTGTTTCTGTGCTGTGTTTCACAAATTCTTTTTCTCGTTTTTAAGGATGTCATTCACTGCATTTTTTAAGCCCAGTACTCAGTGATTATGATCCTTAAATACCACTCTGTGAATACACAAAGGTGACTTTTATTTATCATCCTAAATGAAGGAGTAGGGTGGGTAACTGGATGACTCTGCTGCTGCAAATTCTTCCAAACTGACATGGTTTTTTTGGAAAGTAAAATTCTGTAAGGCACATTTACTTTTCTTTAATTCTCCATCATCCATCAATTTTTCATTGAAAAAGCTCAGCGAAAACCAAACCACCAGTGCCCAGAGCTGTTACTGACTGACAAATGTGCACAATTTGATGAAGGCCAGACAATTTGCTGCTTCATTTAAAACTTTAGAGCAGTAAGTGAAAAAAGGAGAAGACTGATTTTAAAACTGGTAATTCTTGCAAAAGTCTAGAAAGGCAGAGGGGTTTTGGAGGGTCACTGTGCAGGACATGGAGCTTTGTTGCATCACATATTGAGATCTGATGGGTGAAAGGTGATGGTTCTGCAGTAAATATTATCACTACTTAAATACTGCCCTGGGCTCCCAAAGAGGTGCTCTCTTTTACCCCTAAGAGAAAGATTTTACTCTGTACTTCCCGTGCCCTCATCACAAACTCCCTCTATGAAAAAAGTTGAAAAGAGGAAAAATCTGTCAGTTCAGGTGCTTGTCTTTGAAAGGAAATAAAAATTCTCAGCAAGTGAAACCTCAACACTGCAGGAGCCAGGTGGCAGGAAAGGTTGTGCCTCCCCTAACACAGGGGACCACAGTGCAATTAAGCACTGAAGGAACCAGAAATTCCTGCTGAACTCCTCAGGCACAGAAAAAGTTCTCTCCTTTCATCTGGCACAGAAACAAATTCTTCCGTTTTCAAGCAAAGGGAAAAAAAAAAAAAAGAAAAAAAACGACCACAGAAGTCTGCCCAGGGATGCCAGGTTTTTTCTTCTCCAAATGCCTCCAAGCAGTGTTTTGATTCCAAGGTGCCCAGAGCACAAACCCCACCTTATCACTCTGCACATGATCCACTCAGACTGAGTGTTCTGACTGCAAATGCCAACACATTTTCATCACTGCTGTACAGCTGCTCCTCAGCATTCTGCCAGCATCACTTTGCCTGCATTTTACCACGCACTCAAAAGATTTTCGCTTTGCATGAGAGTATTTAGAAAAAAAAATTCCTGCACAGAACAGAGGTGTCAAAGGGATGCTTCCAAAAAGCCAACTAAAGTCCATTTCTCTGGGGTCAAAAATAAAGTTTCTTGGCCAACCCCCCCCCCATGTTTGTAAACCACATGCAAATGATTGCAGAGAAAGATGTTAAATCAAATAAGCAGCTACTTACCTCCAGGTCATTGAAGAACAGATGTGTATCTGCAAGGTTGAAGATCATTTCTTCCATCATGAGACCAATCCGCACAGATGTCGTGGTGTCCTGTCGGGGGAAAATCAGGTCTTTTCCTTCCACTTTGATTTTCTTTTTCGGGGATGGGTGTGGGGCTGGGAGATCTTAGACCAAACTCAAGCTTTACACATTCCTATTTCTTAAGATATATTTATTAAAGTAACTTTACTTCCCAAGTGTATTTTAACATTAGCATGATTTTCCCATCTTTTCTTTTGTTCTCCTAGATGAACAAATTCTGTTCTTTGAAGGATGTCTGTGACTCCCCCTGACCACTAACAGCCCACACACTTGAAGTGATATAAAGATCCTTTAAACACCTTAAACTATCTAAGAACTGCTTCAGTAGGTTAGACAAAAAATTGATTTTTTGGTTAGGTTAGACCAATCGGTTTTGGTTAGGTTAGGCTGATTTTTTGAATAGGTTAGACAAAACCCAGCATCATTATGACTAGTTTGGGGGTAGTTACCCAGCAACATGACATGCAGAGGGTGATTCTTTCCTGATTTGTCCTTCAAACCAGCATTTCCATCCCCACTGAAGCTGCCTACTTATTTACCAGCATCAGCAGAGTTAAAACAGCTCCATCCTACCATGTAAACCCAATTATAACATGATAAAATCCTTGTCCAATATGACTACTGCTGCCCAGGACAGCAGGCTTGCAGAGCCTCAACTGCAGCCTCAATGGCAGCTACTCCCAAAGAATGACATTGCTGAAAAAAACCCAACTAAAATAAAATGGAAAAAAAAAAAAAGAAGACAAGACACAGCACAAATTCAGGACAGGTTCATCTGTCACTCCAGCTGGGGTTGGGAATGGCAAAGCACCCACTGTCCCTGACTGTGCCCATTTGCTCACTGATTTTCCTGCCCCAGCAGCTCCCAGCCCAGCCACGTGTGGGTCTGACCCAGCCCCTCCCCAGGAGGGTCCCAAACTGCCTCCTGAAAGGGAAGGACATGGTGCAGAAGCTCTGGCTGCCTGTAGCATTTTTAAACCACGCTTTTTTAACAACTGAATGTAAAGATGCATGTGCTGGCAGCTCTAAAATATCTTCTGCATCTTCATAAGCACATGTGAACATTCTCATACCCAGATCCTGCTCCTGCCAACACCAGGGAGTGATGCTGGCAGGAGCAGGAGCTGGGTATGAGTGATCAAAGGTTTTAGATTCACTAAAACCTTTAGTGAATTCCCCTGGAGAAGGATGATGCTACCTGCAGCTCTGCTTAAGTGAGTTTGGTTAATTCATCCTAGAAAATTAATGTTTTTCCCAGGAGAGACACCACTGAGCCTGTGAAAGGGCTGTCACTTCATTGCCTCACCAAGTCAGCAAGTCCATCACCCCTCCTGCCCCCAGACAACTAACCTTGCTCCTAAAGCCACAGCAAGAACACAGAAACACTGATGCAAATAAAGTTAGCAGCAGTGCATTTTCTTATTCATTAAACACTTCAAAAACACAAGCAAAAATAATCTGTATTTAATCTGACAAACAGTCATAGCACAAAAGCATTGTGTCTGTTCAAACTGAACAACAGACAACTTGGAAAAACCCCAGATTCCAACAACAGAATTTTCCTTTTGTTGTTAATTCACCTTCAGCAGGTCAGGCATCTCATCTTGATGTATAAATCTGCCTTGCTTCAGCATGGTGTGTGACTTCAGTAGAGCAAACCCACCCACTAAACACAGTCTCTGCTCTAATTTTCCGCAGATTTCTGTGGAAATTTTCCTGTTACTGTGTGACAGGACAGCAATGAGTTGTCTGAGGAGCTCTAACAGGGAGCACAGTGTTGGGAGGGTGAGCACATTTCAATCAACCCTCGTGGCAGAGGCTGTTGACATGGATGGTGTACTACACACCAAGCTAATTGTTACACATTCTTAGTGAAGTTCTCTTTAATGAGAGCTGAATGGCTGTGGTTTCAGCCATGTGTGTGACTCACAAGCCTTGTGCCATCACAGAGAAGCTCTGTCACTCACGTTTAAACACGCTCGTTGCCGTCCCAGAAACAAGGGCGCTGTCTCTGGGCAAAATCTAAAAACTTCACCAGACTTGCCTTGAACATGTCTCTCATTTTCAGCCCCAAACCTGCTCCCCTGATGAGGCACAGGGACACAGGCCTAATCAGGGCATTTGACTGTGGCCCCATAGGAACAGCACTGAATCAAATTTTACTACCCAGGTGTAGTTACACGGGGGAACTGTTTTGAAGAAAGTATGCTGCTAGGAAGAAATTATTTTGTAAAATGGTTTTTAATGAAGCAATTTATTTTTATACATTTCAAGGATCATTAGCCTTTAAAACTCTTTCAGGAAATCTCATTGGTTGCTATCTGTCATTTATCCTCTAAGTTTCATTTTAGCTTTATTGGTATTAATCACTAATGGGGAGTAGGAAACATTTCCACAGTGTATGAAGTTACCTTCTCTTTAACTAAACAATATGGAAACCAAACTGTGGATGAGAGGAGGGGGTGGAAAAAAAAAAAATCTTTCTCTTGAGATACAGAACATGATGGAATGAAAACAAAACAGAAAAATGCACTTTACCACCCAGAGGGGAAGTCGTTTGGGGAAATGATTTGGCACCACTGCTTCCACAGTATGGACATTTCCTCCACAGCAAGGCACAATTCCAAGTCTTAAAGAGGCTGATAAAGTTGTAAGGCCAACCAGCACTCCCAGAATGACAGAGGTGTCTAGAGGCACGAGGCCAGGGCTCCTCCAGCAGTTATTTATTTGCATTACTGTAGCATCTAGAAGCACCAGTCCCAGAGTTGAACCCCACTGTGCCAGAGGTTGTGCCCACCCCGAGGAAAGACAGAGTTGCTACAGCTGTCAATTCAAGTAGGAATAAACAGGAAAATCAGACTGACAGAGAAGCAGCCAAGTGAGATCAGTATATCTAAATTCTCTGTACAGTGTGTAAATAATCAGAAGGAGGATTATGAAATTTGAAGATATGGATGGAGTGCTCTTCCTAGGCACAGAAACCCTGTGCCACTAAAGGACATCTCTGTGGTGCCAGTGGTGCCCTGGTGGACTGTGAGTGCCTCTGCTGGAGCAGTGAGTTCAGCAGAGCAATGTAAAGTTACCAGTGATCCCTGCTGATGTCCTTCTGTAGGAAAAGTGTGCCCAGGAGCCCTGGGAATGGGCTTCCTGACTAACACATCCAGCCAGTGTTTCCTGATGCACGTGAAGCCCAAGGACCACAGACAGCTTGAAATCAAATCTCCTCCAGGAACCACTTTTTGCAGTGAAAACAGATTAATCTAAAAACTCAACCCTCAGTGCTTGCTTAGTAACTTTAGAAGAGCGAGGTCCTCCCTCTGCTAATCTACGAGTCATGCTTTCACAAACAAGGACAATGAGAGGCAGGGGTGGAAAACAGGCAATAAACTCCTTTTGTAAATACAACTTCCAGCAGCACAGTGTATCCCCACATGCCTCATCTCTGCCATGCTCCATTGGTGGAGTTTCCTTCAGGGTCAAAATTAAACAGCCCCACAAATTACATTTAGAGCAAACCTCTGGTGCTCAGACATGGCAGACCAAGCATTCCTGATGCTTGGTCTGAATTTTACAGAATTGCCAAGAAAAGGAGGTTACAAGTATTTATTTACAAGTATTTAGTTCACGCACAGCCTGAACAGCTTCCTCCCATGGAAGCTTGGGGGAGACAAGCATCAGGAGAGAAGTGATCATTCTGAATTATTCATTCCTCAATACACCCTTCACTCCCACTTCTAAAGAACAGGAGTCACAGTTTCAGAGTTTTTTTCACAGTTTTTTTTTTCACAGTTTCCCTCGAGGGAACCCAGAGGTAAAAAAGCCCCCATTCCCTACTAGTGCTTCATAAACAACAAGTCATCAAAACATACAAAGAGTAAGACCTTTTTCAACATTTTTGATCAGAAATGTTTTCCCTAAAGACCATCCTTGGACATGTCCCTGCTGTTTCTGCTATCACTGTGACTTTCAGCTAAGGTCTGATGGGCTACTGGCCACTGCTGCCAGTGGCCACAGTGAATGAGGCAAATTCCACTGTGAGTGAGGCTCTGCCAACTCCCAGCTCCACTTGCTTTTGGGGAACTTTTGCCCCCTGCTCAGCACATATTCCTACTTGAGGAAAACATGGGCGGCAGCAGCCTGTGGAACATGTTGTAAAGGAAGACAAAAACATCCATTTAGCAAGGAGCACATTTTCTTTCATATCCCAGTGGCACAATGTCACACATTTGTTCCCAGTGTTGCTCTTAGTTTGGCCACTTGCATGCAGTGTTTCTAACCCTGGAACTGGTTCTCTGCATCTGAAGTGAACTGGGTTTTAAAAAGTACAATTTGAGTTCAGTTATGTCCTCTGAGCTACTAACACCTCGCCTAAAATTATTTTCTGTTTCAGTTTTCATTTTTAACCTTCATTTCAAGTAATAATATGACAGAAGATTGCTAAAAGGAGCTTGTTGAACGGCCTTCAGTTTGTCTTGAAGACAATCGCCAGGAAAACTGGGGGTGAGCAAAGAATAAATCTTTCCCTGACAGCAGTGGGAAGGTAGATCTGCTCCCACCACATGAAACTCCCACTACTCTGTATTTTAGCAGAGCAAAGGGAATGCAGAATGTGCATGCATACCCAAATTAGCTTTAATGTGGGTGCAAATTGCTGCCAGCATGTCGCAATGTGCACTGTGTTGGTCCCCAGACCCTCTGCAGAGCTGACCTGCACAGAATCCTTCACTGCCAGAGGTGCTGGCTCTGCCTCCCCAGCAGCCCTAGTGCACAGAGCCACACTCAAAGTGCACCAGCAGCACCCTCCCCAAAGGCTCTGCACTGAAACCACCTTCCCACAGACGTCCCACAACACCCAGATGGATTTTTCAGACACTGCTCCTACCTGCCCAAGGATATGCATTAGAAAGACACGTGTTTGTTACCACCTGCACCTAATCCAAGCTGCCTGTCCACAGCCAGCTCTCCCTTCCTGTGCACGCCAATTCTGAAAGGAAGAGGGGAGCAGCAGACTGATCTCTGGCAATCACTCAAGTGCAAGTCACTCATGCCTCCAGCCCTGGATGCAAAGCCCTCCCCGAGCCGTGCAGGTACCCTGCTCAGACTTGCAGGCCATCAGCAAAGGGGCAAAGCTGCCTCCTTTGAGACAGATAACAGATCTGCTTGTTGTCTGCCTCCGCTTCTCTTCAGCAACGTGACAATTACCTCGACATTGGAATTGTCAGGACAAAGTCATTCTGAGCTTGGATTCAGACACCATCGCCTCCCTGAAAAACCCCACCAAAATAAAGCCCTAGTATTTAAAACTAATCAGTCCTTTTAAATCCCTGTCAAATACCTATTTATGCCGTGAGCAAATAATTACTTTTCTACGAGGAAGAAAGTATTAATTAAGAGTATTCATCAGACTCCTATTCTATAGGGTTTATCTGCCACAGGTGTCAGCCAGAGGTGAGAGACGGATTAGTATGCAATCAAGGGCCTTCCAAGTTAAATCTCCTCCTTGTGGTTATCTCTTAATAACAAAGTTGTCACCAAAAGAAAGAATTTAATTGTTTTAATTGAGTTTAATTACGTGGAAACGCCTGGAAAATGGACCAGCTTGGTTGTAGCATAAAAAAAATAATAATCAAAAAAATTCAAAGACACAAATACCAGGGCCACATGTTTGAACAAAAAAAGTCTGTGAGAATAATCATCCTTTCGCTGTAACATTTTATACCTTGATCAAAATTTGAGACATGAACAAGACTTTGCCAGAATAATGGGAAATTAACCCTGTGTATGAGTTCTAGTTCAAGTAAATTCATGTCTTTTTCAGGAAAAAACTACATTTCACTCTTTTACTAACTATACCTAAGTAGCTTAGCTTGCAATTTTAGCTCTTTAGTAGGCTACAGCCAGTCTGAGCCTCTCAGAGCTTTCCCAGTGAGAGTGAGTATTTGTGAGAAAAGTTGTTTGAAGTAATGAAAGTAGCTGAGGACCTAAAAGCCATTTTCAGAAGTGATTTACTTAAGGGACTACACTTCAGGCTTTTTTGAAAAGGATCATCCCTTTTCAAATAGAACCTCTCAGTTTTTCAGGGTCCAAACTTTCTCCCACCAAAATAAAGGCACTGTTTATGAAAACATTGATACATCCAGGTTTATTAGACAATCTACTGAATTTAAATGAATAGTGTCAACAGACAGCACAGTGTGACCTTGTGGGAAGTCCATGATAGATGGAGAGCAAATATAACTGAATCCCTTTTCTTCAGGTACCTTTTCATATTCACCCTTCCTGTGATTTAAGGGGGAACTCTAAGTATTCTTACTGTTCACTGAACAACTCCTTTTACTGTTGTGTTTCTTCACATATGGTTGGAAATTATTCCAATAACCAAATGGGCACACAGGTCACTAAATCCTCCCACTTAGGGGCACACAGAGGTTGAAAAGGCTCTCCTCCCTCTCCAAAGGAACTGTGCTTAGGGACAGGCAGCAATGGTCACCCTAATTTATGCAGGGTCTGAACCCATCAAGTCTGAAGTGGATTCCAGTCCTGGGAATACTGTACTTAAATACAGGTTTTCTCTTTATGCTTGAGGATAAATGGGAATTAGTTTTATTTAGTAATACAAAAGGTTCATGACCAAAAACCTACAAATAATTTCTTTTTACTGTATGTGGCATGCATTTCAGAAAAAGGAGTGGAATTTAAATGAAATTAATCTTCATTTCCTTCCCCTCAACACAGGAAAATCACTGTATTTCTATATGAAAGCCCTTGATAGCCCTGTGAAAAATACAAAACTTCTGGAAAGCTTGGTGGAAACACATCATGGAGTGTAATCCTCAGCACAAAGACATATTTTGCACATGCAGCTTCCTAAAATGAGTCACGTCCCCTTGGTTTTCCAAACTTTTCCCCTTAAAACTTCAGTCCCAATTCAGCCACACTGGAAAGCAGGTTCCCTTTCCTCGAGCTTGTTCAATAACCCAGCATTGTTCCTGATACATATTTTATGTCAAAAAGAATCCTTTCACAGTTCCAAATGCCACGTGTGCAGCCTGCTCAGAAGCCCTCCTGCTGCCCTAAGCTCCAGAACAAGAGGTCACACCCACAGCAGCTCAGAGCATCTCCTGTGCCCACCTCCAACCTGCTGGGACCTGGTTTTGCTGCTCCTGCTGCTGCTTCT
The DNA here is from genome assembly GCA_013400495.1 of Nicator chloris. NCBI lineage: Eukaryota > Metazoa > Chordata > Aves > Passeriformes > Pycnonotidae > Nicator > Nicator chloris. The sequence continues at coordinate 47,486 of WAAE01024856.1, forward strand.
CATCAGCCAGCACAGATGATAAACACAGATGTTTGCTCCCGAAATACACATTTGAAATAATCAAATGGCTGGAATTATTTACTCCCTTCTCTCCAATAATGAGCTAAATAATTGATATAGCAGCATGTCTAAAGTAACAGACTTTTTTATTACCTGCAGTGATTGAATGCTTTTTTAATTTAACTTAAAAAGGCATTAAACACAAGGTTTAGCCTCCAGTGGGTAAAAAAATCTCCAACTTCCTCAGAAAATCCTTTCCAAATTGTATTCATCTTGACTTAATCCATGATCTACTGAGTGAATTAGGCTCTATTTGTTTTGAAAATCTATTTTATGGAGTTCCAAGGGCTGTGTTTTCCTTAGGAAGGGCTTATTCTGCCTTTCTGAGCAGGATGCCTGCTAGCAGCCCTCAGCATAGGCCTCTGCAGGTTTTTAACGTCCCAAGGTGCCCCACACATATGACTAACAAAATGTAAATAAACACAGCTGAGCCAGTAAGAAATTGGAAGGTTTTCTCATTAAAGAAATAAAATAAACAGATGTCCTTAAGCACTTTGGCTCATGTTTGTCAAAGGAATGGAAAACTCTCAGATGTTTGAACAGCAGTCATGATATAAGGCCACATCTCAAGCGAGAGAAGAGGGAAAAAAGCGATGCCCTGGCACTTAGAATTAACTAATAGTTCTCAGGGGAGGCCGCTTTTGATTTGAACCTTAGCAACTTCTACAAATAGTTTTTAACAGCCGAGCAATAAAATGGGGTTTTATTCCTTCTCAGTTTGTAAAGTAGTAAAGGACAGACTCGGCCATTAGGAGCATGAATCACCAGCAGATTTGATTAAATCCCCATGGTGTTTCAATCAGGTCCTGGCTTTAGGGTCCTGTGAGAGAACAAAGCAGGGAAAAGCACAAGCTACTTGGAGCAGTCAGCGAAAGCAGGGAAGGGGAAAAAAGAAAGAAATTAAAAAATCAAACCTAGGGTTTTACAAGGATCTCGAGTAGAGCCAAGGAGGAACTTTTCAATGACTTTTTTTTTTTTTAATTGGAATTATAATTCATTTAAAGGAAAACTTTTTACAAGAACATGTAACAGCCAGTGAAACTTTTGAGGAATAAGGTTTCTTAGATCCACAACATCATTTGTGGTGAGAACAAGACAGTCCAGTTCACAGCCAGCATATAGCAGCTGTAACATTTGTTTCAGTGCTAGAAAATCATATTTATGTCCTGTCCTCAACCAAGTCAAGCAGAAACTTTTGCTACTCTGTCCAAAAGGTCATGCTATGATTGGTGGACCCTCTCCTGGGTCACTGCAAGTCTCTCATCAGAGAGGCCAAGCCCATGTTTGCACTGGCTGGAAAGCTGAGGGCATGTCCTGTCTCACCCACTCCTGTCTGCTTACGGCTTCAGCAAACCTCACCTTGCCACTTCTGAAACACAAAAGCATTAAAAAATGTGGCTGTCCCAGAAAACCAGTCTGTGCTTCAAACAAGCAGCTCTGAGGCACAATGCAGAGTGGCTGCTGCACATAAAGCAGCCACAGAGCCCCAGCTCCCAGGGACACAGAGTCACACAGGGGAGCTGAACATCTTCCACTGAAAGCTAACCAACATCAAGAGCATGACTCGGCATGACTCTGGTTTAAAATCAGTACATCACGTGCTTTACCAACTTTTGCAGTATGTTTTTTTCTTAATTTGAGCTAATTCCAAATGCTGAACAATCTCAGAAATCACATGGCTGTCACAGGGAATTTTATAGATCCGAGCTGCCAGGTACCAGCAGACACTGTCAAAGTGCTGATAAAGCTCCAACACTATTCAAGAATTTAGACTGTCCTATGTGTTCAAATCTCAAAGTCTGACTAAAAAAAAGATCCTTGTCATCTGATTCCAGGATTTTGGAGTATCTTGCATGTAAAGATGAATTTAACTCCAGTTTTTACTTTACTCACAAGTCATTTGGACACTTCAATCCCAAGAAGTGATGCAACACAGAACAAGAATACACATTCTTGGAACAATATAAAATACTCAGAAAAAGTACTGGCTTCACAGAGCTCCCTCAAATAAAGGAAAACAACACACTCACTGCTCCCTTTTTTTTTGTTGATACCAGCCCTTTGAAAAGCATGAGAACGAAACTGCAGTATAATACTTGAACAAAAATTTCGGCATCTCTTTCAGTCTGAGAAAACTTAGACAACACAGGTTATGGAGAAAGCTTGCAAATATCCCAGATGGGGAAAGAGGAATAGAGTCATGATTATTTTTGGCACAGGACTGCATGCAATCTTCTCATATTGTTACTGAATTACGACCACCAAACGAGTCTTTCTGTGCTCACCTTGCCGTGTCCAACAAGTCCCTTGACTTTCACCCAGCCCCTGTGACAGCCCAGCAGCCCTGTTATGGATTTTGAGCCATTTTCCCCCACTATGTTTAGCCATGATTTGGGGGACAAATCTTTTCTGCCAAGGCAAGGCTTGCAGCCATCTCCCTGGGGAACAGGAGCTCTATCACACACACCTCAAAAGGGACCTCAAAAAGCCACAAGGGTCTACATCTGCTGTAGGCACATGGTAAAGTATCCTGCACCCATGCAGTGATCAGAAACCTGCAGAACAGGTTTTATAAACCCTCCTGAATATAATATCCAGGGTTACCTGCCTCTGGAACTTTTGGGGGGTTGCCTTTTCTTGTCACCCTATGGCAAAGACATAAAGACCAAATTTCTGATGACTCTGTAATCCATGGGCTACAGAAAAGGGTTTGGGAAGAGAGGGCACAAAAGGAGCAGTCTAGGCTGGGCTATTCATTCATGCTTCAGCTTTCAGTAAATTTTGGGTTTTAACTGCTACTGATGCTGTGGGCAAAGTATTTTTAAACACCTGAGATTAATTCTCAATGCCCTGAGGAGGGCATATCTATGTTAAGAGACACAGAGAAAACAAAGAGAATTTTCACATGAAGTCAGGTCAGAAAACGCATCCAAGCATTAACCATTAATAACAAGACTTTTTGTGAGTTCTTTCTTCCTCTTTTTTCTTTTTTTTTCCCCCTCATTTTTTGGACAGTTCCCTGTTGCTACCATCACCACGGAAGGGACAACACACACAACCATTTGTGATTAAGTAGCTAAAGAAGACAGGAATTTAGACCCAAATCTCTGAAGCTGTGGTATGCGTTTTTCAAGAAAAATCACCCCAGAAAGAGGTGTTATTCTTCAGCTTGAACAACTTTACAGACTAATTCTTTGAGCACCTGCAGCTCCACCAGTGCAACACACAGCATGATACTGGGAGATAAATGCTGGCCAGGGGAATGGTCAGGATCACATAAACTGACACCTTTTCTGGAGGAAGACACAGTGAACCAAGATCTGCATGTGTGAGATTTAATTATAAGCACATGCATGTCTAATTACAGGCATGCGAATTTTTTCTGGAGAATTTTGGGTTTGATACTTAACTTACTTTGAGATTAACACTTCCTACACTACTGAAGTAAGAGATTCTGAAACTATTAACCTCTAGCTGCTTCACTTGTACTTGATAGTTTTGAATTGTGCTACTATTTAACAGTTTCCAGGACAAACTGAGTGTGCTGTATTTCCCTCTTGGTTTAAGGTCTGTTCCAAAGCCCACCAAAGCCTCTGGTTGTCTTTGGATCAAGCACCAGCCTATAATACTTTTGTAACACAACCATTTCCCTTACAGGAGAGTCTTGAGGAATTCAATACTGATGTAACAAATGAAGAACTGCAAAGAAAAAAGCTCCTAGAGAAGTTTCTCAAGGACCCCATCGAAACTTAACAGAAAAGGTGATTCATTCTTTCAAAAACACCACTCCTGTTTATGTCATTCTCTAAATCAGTATAAAGGAAACAGCCAGCAGAAGCCCCCACACAGCAGATTCCAGCTCTACACCCTCTAAACGTGTGCAGGAGGCAGCAGGTCTGAAGCATCTGCTTCAGAGGTTCTGTGCTAGGACGAAGTCAGCCCACTAAGGGAATTCTCCACGTGAATACAGCAGCCCCTACCCAAGGCTGAGCTCCACCACAGAGCAGATCTGCACAGCCTAAGTTTGTTTTCTGATCCTGCCTAATTCTTTCTGGTGTTTGTGGGCAGTAGGTCTGAGCTTACACACGAACACCTCGTTCATTATGTTCTCTGGGAAAAGCAACCACTTCAATTACCTTGTACACCACGGGTCTGGGTAAATCCCTGCGTGGAAACACGTGCTTGGTTTTCAGAGGGTGCTGTTAGAAGTGTTAGCAGCATTCCAAGTGCTGCAGTAGACTTCCACACCACAAACACCATTTTATATCCTTTACAACTGTGCACATCTAACAGTGAACAATAAATCTATCTTACTAATTACACATTCAGCTTGTTATAACCATCGTAAAAAAGTACAGCTGGTAAAGCCATGAAATGATGTCAAATCATATTTCTGCTTTCTGGAGAGAAGTTGGGTTATTTTCCAGTCTCCTGATGAAGCTGAGTGCTCAAAGCCATGTGTGGAAACAGCTGCCAACTAGGTCATCCACCTTTAATTAGGTAATGATATTGTCTTTTTTCCTACCCATTTAAAAGTGTTTGACATTCTGTAATTCAAAGTGACTTAGGTGTTTATCATAGAAAGCTGCCTTAGGAAGAAATTGAAGCATGTGTAAATCCAAAAGCCAGTGTTTTCTCCTTAGCAGCCAAGTTCAGGCTGTTCAGCCATAGTTATCTAAAAGAATGAAACTGCCTGTATTTCAAAGAGGGTATCTAAAGTATGGTCAGCTAAATATGTTTCTGAAACCCCCTTAGAAATGTGAGCTTCGGCAGCAACGTGGGAAGCACAGCCAGTTCTTCATGGCAACCTAGACCAAGGAACACAAAATCTCCCTTAAAAAATTGTCTGAGATTCGTAAGAAAACAATGGTCTAACAAAAAAAAGTGTTATCTTATTCAGGCTGGAGTTAATGGAATCTGGCTCTGGATGCTCTCTCTTGCAGAAGACAGACACTGGAAGAATATCCCAGCAAAAGGCAGCTGAACAACACAAACTTTGGAAAAACCAGGGGCTACTTGCAACATGAAAGGGAGGTAAATTCAATTTTCACATGTTCAGAGGAAATACCACAGGACACGTTTATACAAATATGTCTGAATAAAACAGGCAGCATCTGTTTGAAAAGCTGTCTCATTAGCTGCCCCCACAGTTCCCCACGCAATTTGGCTGGACAAGCAGTAATGCTAAAAAAATTAAATTTTACCTTCCCATATCTGGATGCAAAGGTTCCCGTGAGTAAGGAGTGAAAAATAATTATCGTCTCATCCAAATCCCACACAAACACACGCTGTGATGACAGATGGGGTGGAAAAAAGAAATATAGTTACATATTAAGCAACTGCAAGAACAGGTTCAGTCAGGAAATATGTCCTGTTGGACTAGAGATTTTTAAGATCTCAAGCCATTTGGAGCACGGACCGTAGATGTTTTGTGAAAGCAGGCAAATGAAACATCAGGAATTTTGGAACTATCTGTGTGCTGGCCACCCCAAGAGCCTGCTCTCCTAACCATCAGAGAAATCCCCCGTTGCCTATCAAGTCAGGGGAACAAAACATCAGACTTACAAAAAGCCCAAAAGAAAAAAAAAGGGTATGTATGAAGAATAGTTTGAGATGCTGGTAACACAGAAATTGAGCAATTGTTTTGACTGCTGGTGCCTGCAGGTTCCAGTTGTATTACTAATTTGGTTCTGTCTCTCGGATTTGCTAACAGAGGCAACTGCTCATCTTTGCTGGATGTACAAAGGAACAGAAATTGAAGTTATTACCTCAATCTCACTGTCAGCAGCAGGGGAAGGATCGTTGCTTCTTTTCGACCGGGCTCGTACCTTGCCGTCTGACCCTCTGTGATGTCTGTCTGTCTCTACATCTTTTGCTGGTGTTGAATATTCCCCTATTAGGAGAAAGAAATTCCACTGTAAACTTAAATTTTGCATTGTCACTGTAATTACAGCATCAAACCTTTTACTGAAAAGCAACAGAAACTGTGAAAACACCATGAGAAAATCTTACCCTTTCCACACCAATAGCTAACTGTGTTAGAGAAGTAAGTTTTAACTCCTAAGATTTGTTAAAACAATTTCAAAAATCACCAAACCCTCATATATAACATTTTAAAAAGGACATGTCACTTCAAAAAAATCTTATCAAAATTTTCACTGGAAATAAAAAACTTTTGGAATTTTACTCCCCCCCATTCTGTTCAAAGATAGAAATTAGAAAGGCAATAGAAACAGAAACCAAGACCAATTACACTTCTGAATTTTTTTTCAAATCTTTTTGGTTTTGGGCTTTTTAAAAATTTGATGAATGCTAATGATTAAAAATATACTTTCAACATCAACTTTTATTTAAAAATACAGAACTAACCTGTTGAGCCTTACTCCATTTCTCAGAGGATAGTCTTTTAGATGTAACTGAGAAAAGACAGTTAAAAGTAAACTTCCCATGTATAAAGTATCTGTTTTGATTGGCCTGAGTTTCACAGACCTGTCTGGGTTTCACTCACCTTACATTACAAATCCTTTTCAAACATATTTTTCTTTACACCTTGCTAAGTTGTGGCCTCTGCAACTTCCTAGAATAACCACATCCTTCTTCAGAGAAGCTGGGATTGTGCCCAAGAAGCCTCTTTGAAATCATCCTTTCTCAAAAAGGCTGAGATGAGATCTAAGGAACGGAAAATCCTCCAACTCCTTTTGGAGCAGTCTGTGAGCACTTCTTTTTAAAAAACAATACTAGTTTATTTTTCTTTTAGAGCAACCACAGATGTTCAGATTTGTTACTTAAGTCAGCAGATCTTCAGTGGGTGTGTACTGTGATCATCCACAAATTGTGTGGTGCTTTATATAAATGTTATTGCACGCCAATGAAAACTAGCAGGGAAGTGATATCTGAAGACTGCTCTTGAACAGGACACTGGGGGATCATAATCCACCAGTAATTCCATAAACTACTTAAGCTTTGAAACTTTAAAAATTAGGCATTCAAAGAGAGGACACAAATTTTGAAGCCTTTTTTTGCGTGGAATTCATCTTGAACTTCCATATTAGACACAAAGTTTGTGCAGACTTTTTAAAGAGGGACTTTCTCTTGATGGAGTTGTTTATGAATGCACATGAACATTCATGTTTATGAATATTACATGTTGTTGTAAGAGGTGAATATAATCCTTCACTAAGATATGGGCTAAAAAGTCACCAGACATTGAGGAAACTGAGAATTTTTCAGAGCACGGCTGTTTGTTTTGAATTCACTGCTATCCATGTCAGTCCTCAGTACTGACCTGGGGTTGGCTTTCTGTACTACCTTAGAGGAGATCAAACCTCATATACTCATGAAAACAACACAGCATGGTTTTAGAGAGCTTAGATATTCCAACCTCTTCCCAAACTCCTGTGTAAGAACTGTTTAGGGCTAGACAATCCGAGCTACCAATACGTTATTTTAAAAAACTCCAACAACAACAAGATGCTAGTGTTTGTGTCTCCAGGTGGCTGAGGGTGCCAGGCTGGGAACACAGGATAGCACCTACCAGAGAGTGACTCTGTGCTCTGGCTGGTGATGTTGTGGGAAGACTCCTGCAGGGAGTAGGTGGAGGTGGGGATGGCCGAGGGGCTGATGCTGTTGGCAGACACGTACGGGGAGCTGTAGGACGAGCTGTAATACTGAGAGTACTGGCTCTGAGGGAAGCTGGGATACGAGGAATATTCCTTGGAGGGGAAAAAAAAGAAACATCTAACTCACATGTATCTGGTTTTATCTTACAAACAAGTAAGCCACCACAAAAGCTGTGTCACTTGTGCACGCAGCAAGTCGTGCCTCAGGAATATTTCACTATTGGTGAATAGGAATTAGGAATATTAGTGCACTTCATTCACTTAGGAAATGACAATTCTGCTTCTCCCACATATACTCCTATTTTATTATGACAGACTAACCAACAAGAGGTCAGAAATCTGGCAAGTTATGGCGTTTTTTATAGGATTTTAGTTATCAGTGCTGACACGTTTTATTTTACAGAGTTTAACAATTTTATGTAAGAGTGAAGCAGGGCAGCTTTCTGCAAAGGGGCATGATGGAACACATAATCTTTGTAAACAACAAGATACCTAAGAAATTGCAAGAATAGAATGAATAACTGGGTGAAGGAAGGAGCAAAACAGGCTGCATTTTCCCATGATCAGCAGCATCTTCTGATCAGCTCTTAGGCTAAAAAATGAAAAGAAAGTAGCAATTTTTTTGCAGCAATGCTCAAGACAGTCTGCCCAACTATCTCAGCAATAAATAAATGCCTGATTGATCTTGCCTACCTACAGAAAAATGAACTAAAAATATGAGGTGCAAGTGACCTTGGGGAGCTGAGGTATCATAAATCACTCTGTCTTGGTTTTAAGGCTCCCAAAGAAACCCCATAGCATTATCCTCACATGTTTGGTGGGTGTATTGTGAAAAGCAGGACACTGGAAAACATCATAAAATTTATCTCTGAACAATCAAAGCATAAAAGGTTTGTTTCTTTTTGTTTTAATTCCAACTCCTGTCCTTGTCCACTGAATTTGCTTTTCCAGATAGAGAGCTGTGTTCGTGCTCTGGGCATTGTCTTTGAGCAGAAGGCTTTTATTTCCTCAGAAATTATAATTAGTCTCTGGTGTTAAATTAAATTAAATAATAAATAGTCTTTGGAAAGACTAAAAGCACTTTCCTCCTTAACAGCTTACATCTTTGCCTGTGACAGCTATTTCATTAACTTTCAGCCACCAGGGAGCTCTCAAGAACAAAGACTCAAATTGTCATAAGAACAATTAGACTGAAAAAGAAATGAGATAATTTCATTGTTTTCTCCTACAGAAAACTACAAAATAATGAAAAATGCCCAATCTTCCCCCCCATTTAGGTAACCTCCTCAGTTCAATCAAATACACTTCAATCAGCAATGCTGATGTCTTAAGCCCAAACTGAAGCAACAAAGAAATTGCCCACTGTTGTCATTAAAAATACAAGTCAACAATCACCCTGCAAACAAGGAACTGAAATTACTGGCCAACCAAAACACATTTTCTGGGACAGTGTACTCATTTGTTTGGTCCAAACAAGAAGAGCCATTTGCTACTGAGAAACATCTGTCTTGTGTGTGTGTGCCTGCTGTTTATTTATACACACACATTTATCAAGGTACCTGAGGCACCGAGCCCAGGACAGGTCTGTTCTCAAAGAGGGAGGTGCACAGACAGCTCAGATGGCCCAACATCCACAAGGGCCTGCCAACACCTCTCTCAGACTGTTCACATTTACTGCACAGTGCCAAGACAGCAGATGACAGCATTCTAGAAGCCATCCCCTCTGGAGAGGATGCACAACATATCTGAAAGTTGTAAGATGGCAGAAGAGTGAGGAAACTCTTGGCACTGCTACAGCAGCCAGCCAGAGACTGCCAGGGCACTCTGCTCCTGCCAGGACTGCACTCTGTGCATGTGCACTAAGACACATCTTAAAATTAACCAAGATATCTTGAAATCCAGCAAATGGACAGGCCCAAGGAGTAGAGCAGAATGGTGCTCAGCAAAACACAAAGCAATACCTTCCTTAAATATCTGTGAACACTAAGATGATCTCTGTGATCTGTAAATCTTCCAAGTGGTTTAAAACAAGTGACAAGCTTGCCAGCAACAGATGCTGACCCATACCTGATGCACAGCACTGAATCCTGCAGAATTTGTCAGGCCGTTGGCTCCCTGGTAAATCCCTGCTGTGCCTGAGGGAAAGAGTATCACAGCCATAAGACACACCAGCAATCAAAGTAACAGGGTACATTACTTCAAATCATTTCCAACAGGAGGTAAAGCACCAGCTCACTACAAAAAAAGTGTGGCAGAAATCTGAGGCTGTAAAAACTTTGGGCTGTTACTGGGGTTTACTGACTTACAGCCATTCATTAGATACACTAAAACACTGATTATTGGGCTGGGAAACACAGCTGGAACACAAGGATTCAGCCCAGATTTAAAACTCAGTAACTTCTTTTTACAATAAGCAATAGAATTGTATTTATCATCATCTCCTCCGGTAGCAAAACCCCTCAGGTTACATTTATATCCTCCCATGTGCTGTTTCATGCATGGGTACCCTGGCATCTGTCCTAACTGATCAGGCACCCAGGAGTTTTCAGGAGAAAAATCTGTTCCCTGGTGTTGCTGTTCCCTATGTGAGAACAATATTGCTGAGATTTCTGGGACAGCAAGAAGCAAATACATTTCTTCATCCTGGGATATTGGGAAGAGAAAGGATGGACATGGTTCTGTCCCAAGCCAAGCAGCTGATGTTCAGCCAGGCTCCCTCAGCTGGAGGAAGCACCACCACAAAGGTTTTGTTTGGAGAAGTAAATGTTCAGGTAAGATCTACAGGAATGGTCTGTCTCTGCCTCCCATCAGGCCAGTGGCAGCAGAGCTCTCATCCCCTCACAGGTTCTAGCCTTGATTTAACCCCACTCTATGCTGGTTTTGATTTCAGTATTTTTCATTTCACATGGCATGTGAAAGAGGGATGATTTTGGTGCTGCCTGGCTGCACTGGGCTCACCTTGGCTTCATTCTGTCACCTCAGTGCACCATCAGACTGAGCCCTCACCAGGCCTTTGGCTTTTTTTCCTTGTCTGGCTTCTCCCCCTGTGAATGACTTTGAGCAGTGCTGTTTTAACCATATGACACCCTGCACGTCTTCATGTGGGAACCACCCTCTGAAGTTCCACTTGTTTTTATTTTAGGACACCAGATTAGCTGGGGAATGGACAGCTGAGCAAACTGCACTCTGCCAAGTGCAGCTACAAAGCACATGCACTGAGAAATAAATCTCAAGCCAAAAAGAACCGAGAGAGAGGACTCTGCCTTCCAGAACTAATTTGTTGCCACAACTGGTCTTCAAAAAGAAAATCGCAGAGAGCAAGAAAACAGAGCAGGTGACTGCCAGGTACCTGGAGGCCTGGGTCTCCCCAACACCCAGAATGTGCTGCCTGGGAGCTGAGGCAGTGCAGGTGGGCTTGGGTGATGCCTCCTCCTGGCATTCCTGCCTCGGAGGGATCTGGGTGGATCAGTGTCCAATCCCTCCTGCTTCCAGCCCACAGGGGGAGACTGCCCAGAGCAGCATCCCAAAGACAGCAACACATTCAGCTCTTGCCATTCCCCCACCTCCCACCCGTGACAGGCTTCTGCAGGTTTTCCAAAAGTCACAGGTATGCAGCAGTCTGAATTTATTCCTGTGGTAACAGCATTTCTCACCACTGTGAAGGAGAGTAACAGAGCCCCAGTGCTCACAGGCAAAAACAACTTTCACAGAAGACAAAACAGCTCTTGTACACCAGAGCTCGAAACAATACAGGGGGGAATTTTTGATTTTCCTAAACTGTCATTTAGAAACAATCCATCATCCTTTATTAAAGCTGTCAAGAGGGGGATGAGTTACCTCGAGGGACTCACGCTTTATGTGTAAATTGTGATGAGAACATGTTTGCTGCTGTGCTACCTGCACATGATTCTGCAGCTTCCTGGTTTCCAAACAGGCAGGGAGAGGGAAGAAAAGGAGGGATTCACACAGTTGGATTAAACTTACTCAGAACTTCCTACCAGCTGTGAAGAGTGAGTGTGCCCATGCACACACGGGTAGGTGAGCAGTGTCAGGAGGGCAGGAATGGGATGAGAGGATGGGGAATGACTCGTGCTCCCCAGCTTCCCACAGTGCACTGTGACTGGACCCAGTGAGGTGGATTTTACACTGTGGTTTTGTAAAATAGATTTTTGCCACTTTAGATGAGCTACCCAAGTTCAGGTGTCCCTACAGGCCACTGCAGGCTGGCTCCCTCTGCCCAGGGGATTTTCCTTTTTGCCTACATACTTAAATATTTGTGAAAGTGCTGAAGACTGGTATTCCCTATAAACTAAAGTTCAACCTGGCAACTCAGGTTTTTCTCTTCTTCTGGCTCCTGTCATTGCATCCTGACCAAGGAGGAATACCATCTCAGCATTGTTTGTCTAAACTCAGATCAAACACAACCCTTTTCCTTGCCCTCCAGCAGTGCATTCAGAGATTTGAACTCCCTCCCTGCAGCACACCTTGAGAGCTGCTAAGCTCAGTATGTCTTGGCAGCTCAGTGTTACAGCAGAATAATTACAGATAAGGACACTGGGGACAACCACAGTCAGTAAACACTTGGAATTTCTTCCCAGATGAACAAGGATGAAAAGCTGGGAGAGAAGAGAAAAAAAAAATCAATTATCTGCATGGAAAAGAAAGTTCTTAAAGATTCAGGTTCAGCAATATTTGTCTTGGGAACTATTATAGCTCAGACCCTGTTCCACTTCACAGGCCAGACTGCAGAGACCACGTTTCCACAGATGCACCCTCAGTTCAAATGGCAGGAAAACAAACAAGTGCCACAGGCAATGGAGACAAAGATAAACCCTCTCTCTCCATAAACAGAGAATGAGATCTGCTGGTCACGACTTCTGTGAGCAGCCTTGTAGAGTTCAGCAGTTCAGAACACATTCCAGAACCAGCCCCAAATGTTTGCTTTTCCTCCTTAAGTTGTTGGTAGGAAATAAACACTTCCATAACAAAATGAATTCTGCCAGGTGCAATTTCAGTTTTGCATCAGTAAATTTTACACTCAAGAAATGGGAAAATTATCAACAGATATTGCAATTTAGCCCTATTTCCCATGTAGCCATTTTTTTCCCTCAAACACTTCCCAGGTAACAGCACCTCTTGTAATATTCAGAGAAAGACTGGAATGAAGTTTGTAAGTGGTGCTGTGTGGAATGGGGCACTCCTAGGAAGCCCCTTGGTAAGCAATGTACATGAATGTGTGCCCCCCTTCCATTTCTGCCTTTTCTACAGAACTTTTGCTTTCATGGACCTCTGAAGACAACACACACACTCAAACTGAGGCTGGTTTTACATTTGCAATACTGTAGAGGTGGGAACAAGAGATTTGTTTCCATCTATCTTGGTAGCTCAATGCCAAGTAATTGCATTCAAACTCCCTGCAAATCAGAAACAAGCCTAGGATCTCCCCCTCTGGATCTTCTCCATATGGAATATGGCTCACATCTGTGTTCAATCAAGCCAGTTGCTAAATGTCACAATGCCCTCATTCACAGGTAGCTTAAAGAACATTTAGCTCATAATAAAACAATCTGAACTCTGAAGTAGAACAGCCCTTCAGATGTGTGGTACTGTAAGTGTTCCTGTAAAGCATTTATGTCACAAACACACTTGCATGGAAAGGCATCCACATGCCAGGCAGAGCCAGTGCCACGATTTTCCCTTGAGAAGTAGAGGTGGCCCTTCTCTACGTGAGTGTCCACGGGCAGCATGTACAGAAAAACTCTTTGTGAGCTGATTAATGTTCTATTCCTGTTCTCATACAGATGGGTTTCATTTGCTATTTTCCCCTCATTCACTTTCTAATTCAAGCATTCCAAAAAACCCATGCCATGGTCAATGATAACTTCAATGGTGCGTGATCTGGCCTGTGTCCCTGCAAAAACTTTCATACCAGCCTCTCACCCTCTACATCTGTCTTTCAGTCACTGCAGTAGCAGGCTGCATTTCTTCCCCTCCTTGCCAGGTAGGAGCAAGTAAAGAGAAGAAAGGAATATTCATGGTTATTTGCAGTGTGCTCAGAACTAAGCTCTGGCATTGCTTTAAAAAAAAAAAGTTTTTTTCAGCTTATGAATGCAGAGTCTGATACAGGAATGCTGGCGTCTTAGGGAGTGGTGATTATGAAGACAGGATGGGCCTGTGGTGTAGTTCAGATCAAAACCACAGCAAGCTTTGAAAATCAGGTTTGTGTCCTTGTCTTTCACAGGTCAGAGGGGCCCTGACAACAGGGAGGTGTTCTCCAAGCCTGCTGTACTGCTCAAAAGAGAACAAGCTGCTATATTTAGAAGAACAGATGGTTTGCACTTTCAACATTCAATGAAATACCCAACAGTCAGAGGAGGAGATGGCCAAGTTCAGCACAGGTGGACAGTTTCAGTGTTTATCACAGCTCTCTGGGCAGCCAGCAGCAACTGTGAGTCCAGGAACACTTAAAAGATGCAACACTGAGGGTGGCTACCATGAGCATTTCTGAGTATGTTTGTGTCATGATTTAATGTCCTAAAAACAGAATGATGCAGCTTAGACCTAAGCATTTCCTCTGCCTTGTAGACGAAACGACAATGGTTCCACAGAGAGTTCTCTCAAAGGATTATTTGACCATTTAGGACTAATAAAATAAATGCCTGCAGGGGTCAGCTGAATTGCATGGTATTTCACAAGCTTGCACACAATGGCTTGTGCATTCTGGCATCAGCAGGCTGTTTTCCTGCAGGAAGCACTGCTGGGTGAGTGGTGCAGGCAGAGCCCCAGCCCACCTCCCTGCACAGTGTGCATTACTCTGGGCTATGAACAACATCTGCCTGAAGACTTCCATGGTCATTCAGAGAGGTTCTTTGCAGTGCTTTAGCTCTCTGACAAGCCAATGTTTCCTGCAGTAAATACTGCCTTCAAGCTGCTACATTTTTAGTGAGAGGTTAAGCACTCATCAAAATTACCTCCCACCAGCTATACTCTAGTGCCTTGTAAGGTTCCAAATCCTACAACATCTGCCTGCATTTACTGGGCAAGAAGACTCATAAAACCTTGCATGGTTGTCAGCTGTGGAAGCATTTCAAGACTATCTGACCTGTTAAAGGAGAAGAAAAACTCAACCCACATGTACTTTGCAGCAGATTGCTCAACTGTTTGCTATTAGGTGTAATGAACCCTTCCCCAAAAAGTCTTGTATTTCTGCCTGGAAGGGCTCAGACAGTGCAGGGAAGAGCAAACTGCATTAACCTAGAAGAAAAGCATTATCCTACAACGTCACACCACTTGACATCAGAGGTGTCTGGTAAAGGACATTGCTCCCAGAAGCATATGAACACCTCCTGCAGATGATATTCTCAGATACAAAACCCATTCAACATCAGTCCATTTGTCTCCCACCACAATCCCATGCAGTCCTGGCAGCCTGACCAGGTGTTTGAGGGCACTCTGAATGATGATACGAAACACATTTCACGGCTCAGCTTTTCTGAGTCAAAGCTCTTCCCCTGCTCCTGGGAGTACTCACACCAAAGAGCCTCAAAGAGCTTTAACAAGTGATGACCAGAGCAGCTTTAAGAGCCTGGCTTTTACCATCCTTTTGAGCCTGGTCATCTGTATAGCTCAATCCAGATCAACAATGGTGTTGAAAGTGCTGGGATGGTTTCTAGTTACTCTCAGGATGTGAACCATGGGAAAGCAGCTAGATTTTACTGTACTTTGAGAAAGTGTTTTTAACCACTTCTATCTAACAATGCTACAGCTATAGAAGGAAATCACACTGGACTGTTCAAAAACAAATCACAGGGAAATGTTTTGGGCCAAAAAGTGAACATCCCCACAGCAAGGATGCAGACTGTTTCTATGCAATACCTTGTTGAAAAAAACAACCAGCAAAACTGACTTCATTTGGGTGACTCCATGGACCCCAAAGAATAAAGATTCCTGCAGCTGCAGTTTCATCCTGGACACAACCCTCCACTGATAGATAACAAGACATGATAAAGGAAAGCTGGATTTTCTACCTCCTATGCTAATTAGTGGCCATGAACCCCCAGTTCCCAGGTCACCATTCAAATCTAAGCAGCCTTGTCACATCTGCTGTCATGCCATTGGGGATAAAAACTTGCCCTGTCAGCACAACTGCTACTTAGCAATTCTCTTCCTCTTGAGCAAAGCAAATCTCCAAATACCAGTGGAAAAGAGGGAGCTGGTCAGCACATCCCCACTCTTTGACCCATTACTTAGGATCCCTGTAAGTCTCAGCTGGGTACTTTAGATGCAGGCATTTGTCTTGAGGCTTTTCCAGCCTCCATGCACTGCTTCAGTGCTGCAGGGGCTCCAGGAGAGGAGCCACAACAGAGAAAAATGGAAGCAACTTGACAACAGTAGAGTGATCTCTGTCCTGGTAATGACTTGTCAGCACCAATTAATCTGCCAGTTACAGGCTAAGTCAAATTTTTATCCTCCTCTTTTTATCTGTGCTAACTCAGTGGGCTCCCTTCAGACAGTGCAGGTATTCTCCTGGTTCTGGAGGTCACAGTACTGCAGTGCAGAAGTGCCAGTGTTCAAACCCTGCCAATATAAACAAAAGGGGCATCCAAATTACACATTAAAAGGCCCATGCAAGAGTGTTATCCACTGCCAGCACAGCAGTTCAGAGACTCCTGAGCTGCTGAAGCAGGGTCAGGCTGAACTTGTCCACAAACATTACCCCAGTCTCTCATCCTGTGACTGAATTCTGGTTTTTCCACCACAGCATTACCTCACACAGTGCTTGGGGATGAGATACAACAAAAGCAGTACCAGTACTGCACAGCATCATGAAACTGATGTTTCCTACCTTTCAAATGCTTGACTATGCAGGTATGATGTTTCTTGATACAGATTTTTATATGTAATTTTACACTAGCTCTTCTACTGCCTTCTAGACATTTTCAAAATCATTAGGTAAACTGAATCAATTATTCAGTGAAGCTTCCATAACATTTTAGCATATTCTTTGCCAAATGCACTGTAAGCTGAATAATCAAGGCCAAGTTCATGATTTCCCAAGCTGTTACCATCCTATGTTTTTGAATTTTTTTATATCCTACAGAAGCAATGAAAATAAAATCCACAAAGAGAAGTCTCTGTGACATCCAAACAACTCTGTGACTGTTTTCTGTGCTGATTTTGCTCATTAACCCATGTTTTGACATTTCTATCTGGCTTCCACCAATGCTCCCAAGACAGTCAAGCAGCATGTTAGGGAAATGTCACTTCTTTCTTCTCTGTAGATTCCCCTTTTCTCACCACACAAACTTTTCTCTGTATTTTCCTTATCCAGTCCCTTTACTATTGCCCCTGCCTCACTGCTCCTCTGTGACTCATGATTGTCACAGCTGCTCCCATCTCCCCAGTGCCACCTCTGATGACAAAGCCACACAAAACTCTCGAGGAGACACAAGACACCTCCAAAACAAACGCCCTGCCTCAGAGAAGATTCCTGTTTTGACTGTACCAGTTAATATTTGATTTCCATGAAATGGCAGGAGCCAGAGCAGAGCTTTCCCCTTGGGTAGCAGTAGCACAGATCCTTGCAGCCTACAGTGCATCACTGTCAACACCTTTGCCTCTCCCACGGACTTCCCTCTCCTAGCAGTCAGCTCCTTTTAAAACAAAGTAAAGGGAGCACAGTCAGCCCCTGGTGTTTAAAAATCTTTGAAAGGGAGACTGTGCTGTTATTCAGAGGAACCTTGTATTTACACTGCAAAAAGTGAGGTCTGACCCCTCCTGAAGAGAGGCCTCTCCCTGCTGAACCCACCACGGCGTGGAGCACGACTTCACTGCCATGGTTTGAGACTGCAATTAATGCAAACCAGCTGGGAAGCAGAAGCTTTTGAAAGAGGCTGCTGGTTTTCTACTGAGGTTTTAATTTTATCAATCTAAAGCATCTGAGTGACAGTTTGCTGAGAACGTGCTCTCACTTTCCTTTATTTTTGGGAATTCACATGGATTCACTATCTGGATGCCAAAGTGTGATCCACATTTCTCAGGTGTAGATTGAAATTTCATCACTATTTTCATCACAAAGTACTTCAAGAATCAAGCTGAAAACTAAACATGGACTTCCTTTGTAAAATTCATGCAGGCAGAGGTAACTGTTCACGCCAAATTAGTATTTATGACCTTGTATTAAATTTTTAACACACAATTTGGCCCACAATTGTAAGAAATTCTGGCATCTCTTGGAAAAAAAAATTGTCTAGATTATCCAGATATCAACAGGGGTCAAAATGTTTTCAGCATAAGAAAACATTTTAATTGATTAATTATTCAGATTTTACTTGTTCTCAGGCCAGGAGAACAATTCATAACCAATTCATTCCACAAAGATAAGCAATATATATATAATTAATCCACTTTAAATCAGTGCTGCACAAGAGAAATGCTAATTTCTATTCATTCACTACTTCACAGCTCATCAGAAGGGCTCTACAAAGAAAACAAATATTCAGCAGTAGCAAAGAATTTCACTGCATAGGTCTTTGGTCCCAAATTTATGTCTGTCCCAAGCTCAACACTGCTCTGCAATTCCTTGGCAAAGGAAAGTCATCCCAGTTACATAACTGATTTTTCCTTTGTAATGTAAAAAGTATTTTGTGGGTAGATAGATTTGGATATTAAAAAACCCCAAAAAAGCAGTCAAATCTTTTCCTGCCCAACAACAGCATCCACAGTGGTCTTTGGCCACAGTTTTAACTGTTGTGCAACTTCATAGTTTCATACCAGCTGTCATTTCAGCAATTATAACTGAAGAGCAAGGCATTGTCTTGGAATTAATGACAAGCTGAGAAGAGATGGCCTAATGTGCAATCAAGGGGTAGCACATGCTCTTGCAACCACAGGAAATGCTCTTTAAGCTGGCTGTTATTGCACTCTCTGCAGAGCTGATGGGTTTCTGGGTTAGCTGATGTGCTGGCACCATTTTCTCTTTGTATTTTACATAGCTCACTAAATGCTAAGTTTCTTATATTCCAAAGATTTCTCCCCCAGCCTCAGCAACAAGCAGTTCCTCAGCTGCCAGTTCAGACAGTAAGTTTTCAGGGGCAGAACTGGAAGACAATCTTTGTGTCTCATGTTCAATTTCTACCATTGAATAATAATTTTACCAGAAGTCTGAGCAAATCACTGAACTGCTAAACGGTCAGAAAATGTAAACTTAGAAAAATGTGTGCTAAAATGCAAAATATATTTCTAATACCAAGCCCAGAGCGTTTGGTGATTTGGTACTGTAATTGAACACTTACATGAGGACTGATTAAGGAATGAAGTAGAGCTTGAGGAAACATTTCTTTCCCAGCGTGACAAATTTACCACTTTGAAGGCAAAAATCTAATGCAAGCTGTTACCTCCTCTCCAGATTCATGATTCTAAAAGTGAGTGCCATCTCCAGACTGGCCACATGCATATTTCAGATCTCTTCACTACGAAACAAGTAATTTTCTAAATGCAATAATGACATGGAACCCTGTATACAGCACTGGTTAAAAAGAAGAGAGGAAAAAAGTCACTCCTTCAGAGCAAATATGTGAATACCAGATTTCAGTCTGAATGTTACTTGAAGCCTGATGATATCCATTGTTACTTGGCAATTAAAACCTTCATTTCAATCCACAGTACCTTTGCAATATGGTTTTGTGTCATTTTTATGAGCTATGGAACCTGCCAAGCTCATCTCCTAGATTTGTGTATGTGTGTGACACATTGCATTAGCTCTCTGGCTAACAAACTCTTCCACAATCCATTTTGTTTCATGCTAGGGAAGCATGAAAATAGATTTCCCCTTCTGGCTGGCTGTAAAATAGCTCTTTTTCTTTACCACTTACTGACCAAAAGGCTGTCACATCTTAATTTTTGCTCTTTAGTGGATCCTGTTCTCACTCAAGACCCAGGATACAACTGACAACTGGAGTTCAGGAAGAAAAGCTGAATTCTACCCCTTTACACCTGCACCTGTGTTTGTACTGCAAAGAGAGCTGCACAGAGAGCAGAATCTGGCTTCAGAAGCACCATTCACTGCTCACAGCCTCACAGGCAGCCCAGCCTGCCAGGGCTGCTGCCACACTAACTCCAGAGGGGACAAACCAGCACCAGCCATGCTGGCACTTACTGAAGCCCAGCATTTGTCCTAGAGCCCTGTGAGACTAAAATCTGCCACCCAAGAGGTCATTTATTCCTTGGTGAGTGGTGTAACACCTACAATGGGCACTCATTTGCTGCTGTAACTCCTCTCTGAGGGGACAGTGAGGAGGAATCACGAGGGCTGACCCATCTGACCACCCACCCTCACCCACAGATGAGATCATTATGTTGCTCTGGGTCCTCAGTGGAGGCAAACAATACAAACTTATTCCACTTATGTACCTGAGCTATTAACACCTTACAATACTTGCAGAGAATAGCTTAAAGAAGAAATTTTTTTCCCCTTGCACTTCATAATAGGAAACTGAGCAGCAGTTGGAGACACCTTTTCTTGCTGAGTCCCTGCCCATCACCCTCTTCATGAGCTCTCTTCCCACATGATGCAAAAAACGTTTTGTCCTTGAACTGGGAGTTAGAAGCTTGACTCTTAAAGCCCCCCTGAACTACTCTATAAATATAAATCGATAAAAGTTGGCCCTTTTCAGCTGCTTTAGCCCATCACCAGCAAAGTCCCAGTGGTCCTGGAGCTGGGTGGCACAGGGACAGATCACCTCCCCAGCCCAAGAGCTGTGGTGTGGGAAAGCCCTGAGCCCACATTCCTTGGTAGCACTCAGCACAGGAAGGCTCCTGCCTCCTCACTCAACCCTTTCACTGGCACTCAGCAAGTTAAATAAACCACACAGCTTCAGACTGTTCCTCTCACAAGAGAGGAGAAGGGTGGAAATCCTTGTTTACAGGAAGACACATTTACTCCTGCTCCCCGTGCCTTGGAGTGAGCACCTGCCACTTGCAGAAACTGCCTTCCCCTGTTTTCTTTAGCACTAAAGGCTGACTGAGCTGGCTGAAACAACCCTCCTGGAATAAATGTCTGAAAAGAAGTGATTTTACCTACTAGCACAGCATCACCCTAGGGCACATTCATGCTCATACACACAGTTCTCCTCGGCCTGTTTTGGTACAACTCCTGGCTGTGTCACTGCTGTTTGCAAGGGTAACATTTTCGAGTGCTGATGCCCAAAATTTGTTTGTCTAAAACTCTTGACTGAACAATGGGGGCACCTCAAAAACCTCAGTCCTAAGAAAGTCAAGAGTGTGCCTTCTCAAAAAAACCCCAAACCCACAGGCTTCCTTTGTTGTTGTTGTTGTTGGTACCACATCCAACACAGGTGTCTTCAGCATATACTGTGAGGTACCCAAGCCCCCCAAACCACCTTAGTGTTAGAGATAATGTGCTCTGACAACACTAGCAGGTGAAGTCTCAGCCAAGGGTCAACTCTTAGTCTTCTGCTTTCTTAGATAATGTCTGGAATAAAATGGATTTTACCTTGCTTTCCTGTTTTTGTAACTGTTTAGGATTTCAGTTGCTCTCAGACTTAAAAGTGGATGTGTATGTCCACCTTTCACTTTCAGGATTGAGAAGAATTAAGAGAATTAAAAGACAGTTTTGCAATGGGGACAGCTAAGTATAATGTCACAAAAGGGCCTTTTGCATAAACCTCTCAACAGTATCAAAAAGCAAAGCGATAGACTTGATCTCTCTCCCCTTTCACAAGAGCTTGGGAAAGCCATGCAATTCCTCTTTGGTTTTCCAACCCTTGGAAAATCTCAGAGGGATGGGCAAAGCCAACCCAGAGCTTTTTCCTCCTGTGCATTCGTCTCTCCTCAAGCAGAGTCACTCATTTCTCTTCGTATCAAGGTATCAGCTATTAAAAAAATAATAGCAGGGAGAATATGCAGCAGTTTCAGCACAGAGCAGTTTGGTCAGGTCAGCATAAGGCAGAAAGAAGCACAATACTGACAGGACTGTTTGCACACAGTGTGAAACCACCTTTGTTTGCTTCCATCAGAATGCAGGAATTCACACCAACACACAATCCCAGGTATGCAGTCACAGAACTAATGAAGAAAAAGAAAACAGAGTTTCTGCAGAAAGACAAAGCTTATATTGATCACAGGTGAACAATACCATTAAATCCATTCCCTCAGCCAGAAACCAACGCCTTGATGAGCAAAGCAGATCAAGCAGCGACTTACCTCCTTCCCTGTGCTGCCTGCTTGCACCTACCAGCTTCCCACAGCAGCTGCAGGAGGAGCACTGGTGCAGCAGGAGGTGTGTGAGTGCCAGTGGGCACGGCAGCTGCAGCCAGCCCCGAGCTGCACTCACCGTGCATCTGGTAGGTGTAGGGCGCCTGCCCCGCCGCCGGCGCGCTGAACCCGGAGCCGTAGCTGAGAAATCCGCTCTGCCCTGGAGAGTGGCTCAGGCTGTCCTCTGTCTTAATGCCTTGGGGTGCACAGCGGGGACCAAGAGCAAAGCGTGAGGGCTTGTCTTAGAAAGACGTTAAAACATCAAGCGTATGCCAAAGTGTGATCCACACTTCTCAGGTGTAGATTGAAATTTCATCACTATATATCACTATCAAGCGTAGGGATTAACAATTTTTCAGCTGGATTTTAACCTAATAAACTCCTTTTTTTTTTTAACGCTTTGTTTTACACAGACACATGTAATAAATATAAATATATATATATGTGTGTATTTAATTATTTGCATTACCCAAACAGGTCTCCTAACAGCCAAACGAATTAATCACAAATTTATCTGAGTCAGCTACATTCTGTATCCACACCCAAATGCACTTTTGCTGGGATGGGTAAACAACCATGAATAATACTGTTTTCAAAACCAATTTCTGAACATACAGTTTTGTTATAGAATTGAAGAAACTAACTGACACATAAACTTCCTGAAGAGTTATCAGTTGCAAACAATGATTAACAATGGAACAGGACCTTCAGCAAAATAACCTCAAGATTTCTGTTCTCAAAAGAGTTATTTTTCACTTGCACTGTATTTTCAGCTTTGGTACCAAAACATCTGTTGGCAAGTCCTACAGGAGGGTTATCATCTACTCAGCTGGATATAACATACAGTTCAGGAACAATAGGTAAGCCCTGAAACCACAAAAATCTTTTCATTTCTAAAACCAGGCAATTAAACTGACAATTTACAGGGGGAACGGCAATAGCTGAATTAAACATTGCAAGATGAAATCCTTGCTGGTAATGAAAGGAGTTGATATTTTATTCTGAGATGCTGCTGAGATTGTACAGCTGTATTATTAAAATAAACAGCTCAAAGGTGCAACATATTATGAACCCTTTGGGCGTGATCCTTCCCTCCTTTGCATCCTATTTGCACAACAAAAGATGGCCATTTGATACTCCCTGGGTTCTGGGATAAAACAGAGACCCTGCTGATGTTTGGGCCTTGGATTTACACACTTTCCATGTTGTTGTCATCTTTTAGCACTAGTAGGCAAACTTGTAGACAAGTTGAATTCAGGTGCCTTTCCCCAAACCAGCTTAACTAGAAGCAGCAAGTCTGTGCTTGCTCAGGTTTGGAATAAGTTTTCCCAGATAATGTTTTCTCTAATAAAAATCACTTATTATAGCTTCAGGTGAGAAGAACTGCGATGCAGTTTGAGCACAAGCTCATAACAAGCTTACTGTGAAAGGCAGGAAGTTTATTTGGACAGTGAGAGGACAAGTGCTGCTGCCAGTGTGTGGCTTCATCACTGCTGGGGAAGAGAAGGGTGTGCAGAGAAGCCCCTCTTCCCAATATCCTGTGCTTTCCTATTCCTATTCCTACTCCCCAGGCCAGCATCCAACCCGCTCACCCCAGTCACAATTCATCTTCAGCAAATGGGCCTCTTTGGAAGCCTAAAAATTGTTGTCAGACAGGCAAAATAACTTAGCACCAAATTAATTTCCACATAATGTTTTGTTTTGTCTAGAAGCTGGCCGAGTTTTATTTTTTGTGCCTAAAAACAATACTGCTTCATTGTTCTTGGTTGTCAGCCAGGTGGAGTTTTTCATGTGCTGTTCTGAGTATCTCAGAGAGGGTGTAGGGGCTGGGGGAGGGAAACCACTGCTCAAGGATGCTAAGAGGTCACCCACAGGATTTATAAGCAGCATATGGGCCTGACACATGTATGCCCTAAAGCCTCTAGGCAGCAGCAAATGGCTCTACTTTCACCTGCTCTAACAGGACAACTGTTCAGAGTTTTCCTTGGAAGTCAGCCAGCTGATGCAAACACACAAACAGCTCCAGGAAAGGGTCTCAAAACATTCCTTTCATCATCCTGGTAGAGCTTTGGCTCTGCCAAGGCCACTTCCCCAGCCTTCCAGAGTGTTGCACCAAATTTCCCTTCGGTAAAAGCTCTGTCTGTATAAAAAACTTCTCGTTGGGAAGAGATACCGTGTTTGCCAAGTAAACAAAGGTGTTTAAGAGCACAAGAGAAAACAGGAGTGGAAACAAAACTATGAAGTCATTCTTATGGTGCAAGACTCAGCCCCCATGGGGGCAGCCAGAAGTAAGAAGCCCAAAGCTTTCTGTTAAAGAGCTCTACATAAACAAGAGCAGCATCTCTTTGGTCTTTAGGAGTGGAAAGAACTTTCAGCTTCCTCAAGAGCTCGGTATTCCCACGCAGAGCTTGAGGACCCTTAAGGCTTAGTTTACCAGGCATTCCTCTGTCAGGAGTGCAGGTTTAATTAGTTCTCTGTGCGAATTCCCCAGCTGCTCCTGCCCAGCACTGTCTCCCCACAGCTGCTGGCAAGGCTGTGCAGAAAGGCAGGGAACAAAGCTGACTGGGGTTAGAAATGTTGACTGCACATATAGCCAATAACTGTCCACTTAAACACAAACTGCCTTCCAAAACCAAGGTACTCCATAACATCTCACCTGATGTTATGCCTGATTCTGGTCTGCATTTTGGTTCTACTGTAATAATATACACAAAATTTTTCTCCAAGTAGCTTGTGTTATTGAAACTTCAGGAAGAATCAAGGATGGCAAAGTGTAGTTTTAATAAACATCATATTTACTGTACTTTGTCTTGACAGGGAATCATAGGAACACTCACGAGCTACCACTCCTAAGTGGCACATCCTGCTGAAATGGAATTTCTCATGGACTACAACTGACTGGCTCCAAACTTACCTGGCTTGCAAAAACATAACCCACCATATGAAGAGCTGATAGGTAGAAAGCTGACATAGCTCAAAGTAAACCTAACATTTCTAAAGTCAAGACTTTCCTCTAAGCCTAAGAAGACAACGTTGCTGAGACATAAACGACACTTCACTCCAAGGCTTAAAGACCCCAAATCTGTTTTGCCAGCAGCAGGAGGAGCACGTCCTCACAGGCAGCAGGACTCTGGAGTACTCACTGTAGGAGGGGATCCCGTAGGGCTGCCCTGGGGGAGGGTAGGCAGTGTAGGCAGCAGCCTGCTGGATCCCTGTGCTGTACTGAGCCTGTCCATACGCTGCCATGCTGGGGAAGGACGGCACTGGCACTATGTGGGGGTAATGTCTGTGCACAACAAGAAAACAGAAGGTTTAAGGCAATAGCTACTGCATGTGATCTTCTAGAGCACAAGCAGAACAGGCCTAGACATCTTGTTAAAATAACATTCAGGATGATGAATATTTTGGGAGCTTGGAATTGACTGGACTGGATGAGTTAACTGTAGCATAAACCATCAGATGAAGCCACTTAAGTGCATGGTGACTTCAACACAGGGCAAAATATATGCAAGTTAAATAAATAAAATAAAATCAACACTGATTCCTCATGTTTCATTTTGAGTTTGGTGAAGAAGTGAGTGCGATGGGAACCTCAGACATTTCCACACATCCCCTCTGTGGCCACTCATAAACACAACAACATTCACACTGATAAGGTTTGGATACCCAGGGGGACAAAAACACAGTTCACAGCACCTCAAACCTTATTTCCCTCCATATCCAAGAAGATTAAGAACCAGCTACTTCAGTGTGCCAGAGACATGCAGGGAACAGGTGGATGGGCTTAGGGCAGATGTTTTTTAAGGTGACAGAAGTCTGCACCAAATGGCTGTTCAGCAAAACACGGATTTTAAACTACAGCACTTGGCACGAGCACTCACTTTGTGGTGTACAGATGGAGAGGACACTGAGGTGCTGCTTTGCTGCTGCCTGGAAAACAAAATTAAAGGGTCTTAGATTTTCATCGTGTTCTCTTCTATGGCCAAGCTGATAGAATTGTTTTTACCACTGCTGGTTTGAGAAAAATACACAGAAATCAAAAGACTTTTTATTTTTTAGTTAATATATCCAAACTGAGGTGGGTAGGAAAGATATTCTCTGCTTAACAACAAATATAGATTTACTTTTTAACTAAGGATGATACCAGTTGATTGAACTACCAGTTTCTTCTTCTCATGGGACTGACATCAGTTGTGAAGCTGGGCTTTGAAGCCATCACTCATATGCTAAAGGCTATAAAAGTCAATACTCTGATTGCTGAAGTGATTTAAGCTCACTGCACATTTTGATCTTTTGCTTTTTTTGGTACTCTCCTAGACCATCACTCACTTTCTTTAATGTCCATTAAAATATCAAATAATAGTAAATATTAAAAATACAACATCATAAATCTGCCTAATTTGATTTTTTTGAGTTAACTGTAGCATACCTTATTGAACTACCAGCAATCAAAAAATTAAATCAGTAGAAAACCTATCACACAAGTTACATGTGCAAGATGCCTTCTAATGGGACCAAACAGTTGTGTGCTGTGACATTACCAAAGAAAAATATGCCACGAGCTTTATTAGGAGATTAATTTAAATTTACCTAATTAAAAACTAAAAAAAAACAAACAAAGAAAGCTAAATTAAAACCTGCAAGTTGCCTGCAAGTTGTACTGAAAACATCATACCAAAACAGCACCATGTACATTCTGCAGGTTGCCTCCACAGTGCCATCCAAACTTTGCTTCTCAGTTCCTGGCTGGAGCTGCCATTAATTCAGCACTATAAATGCCAAAACACTCTCACAATCATCAGTAATGATGAGGCACAACCGATTCAGCCTCTGGCTGCATCAATGCACACACCAGGCTCACTGCACATGGCTTCTCCACCCACCTTCAGTGACCAAAACAGCACAATTTCCTTTGTTCAGACACTGGTCAGCTGGCAAATTAAACACTTAAACCATTTTTCATTCAATGAAATATGCAAGTACATATAAAGTCTAAACACAAGCAAATAGTCCTATAGGTTTGGGTAACTTGTGATGTAGACATGGACAGAATGGCCAAAAAGATCCAACACACACCTGAACGTTTATTTGTCCTGATTTAGACCTCTCTTGAAATTGCTCTCTCACACACAACCCTTTCTCACTACATTTTACATGGCTTGATCTTTTTACACTGTAACATGGAGATTACACCAAACTATTTTTCAAAACACTGCCATGTAATCTGGTAACTTTTTAGGCTAAACTTCAATAAAAATTGCATAATCATGAGTCCTTACTAAAAATATTAATAACTAGGTATCATTCTTTTTTTAGAATGTTAATTTATGTAATTAATGGTGAAACCTATACAGGCTTAATCACTAAGAGGATCACTCTAATCACTGACAGAAACAAAACTAGAAAGATTCTTTCTTCAAAACCCTGTAACCCTCCAACACCTTAGAAAAGCAAAACCCACCTGCAACCCTACCTTGCTTTCTGTACCTATAAAATGTGGTACAGGAGCCTATTTCCCAAGCAACAGGCAGAGAGGTTTAGTTTAAAATACTAACAAAAGACAGTGTTATACAAATACACATATTATTGACATAGGATAATGCTATACACACGTATCTGTTCACTTACATATCCACAGAAAAAAGACTGAGCTTAAATCCAAAACTGGTCTTACCTGAGCCACCTTCAAACTCACTGTGAAAAATCTGCTTTGACTTACCTGAAAGACAACAGTTTGGAAAATTAGATTTTCAAACTGTGGAAACAAGAACTACAGCATTTCTGTCTGTCCCTCATTAGCAAACAGAACTGCATTGAAGAAACAGACATTCTACAATTAATTTCATTAATTTTTAACGGCTTTTACATCAAAAACCCAGCAGAACAATTTGAGCACAAGCCTTATTTCTCTTTGAAAAACACTACAGCTTCAAATTTTTTATTTTGTTACAGAATAAGTAGGTTTGCCCAGAATGCCAAGCAGGAATTTACTGCGTGTGAATATGCAATATGCTACTGTCACTGAGAAGAAAAGGCAAAGTTGATCCTACAGGCAAAATGTGCACTTGAAAATTATATTGATATAACTGCACATCTCATGACAAGGACCCATGAAAACAACAGGCCAGACAGCTACATGGACATCTAAATGAGTAAGGACGATGACTAGACTTGCTAAATTTAATACTTTATGTGTAATAAAGAGCAAAAATTTGTGTGCATTTATTACATTAAGAGCTCCGTCAGTCCAAGAACTGTCAAAACACACAAGTATTTTCCTGTTCTTCCAATTAACCAGAAGTATTTTCAAGGGAAAGAGCACAAACTTGGTAGCACAGGGGATCATTCTGCAGAACAAACACGATAATATTTCTACAAGAAACAAATCAACGTGAGCCGTCAGTGGCAAACTGGTGTCCAACAGTACAGCTCCTGTGCTGGCTCTTATTTATATCACAGAACAAAAAACAGCTCCTGCACCAAGATGTTTACAAAATGATGTACCTAAAAATCATTTCTAGCTCTAATCTTTTCTGCAAACAGGAACATTTAAAAGGATGTTTCCTTTAGGCTGTTATTCCTTCTACTGCTCTTGTACACAGTCACGATGGGCGTGATTTAACCACGCAATTCCTAATGCCTGAGCAAACATGCAAACAAAACATCTCCTGGGCTTCTAAGAGCCCATAAATGAAGGGTTAAACACACTACTAAAACATAATAGCCAGGGCCTTTTCCTAACTCCTCTCTAACAGGAAGGCTGACAGATCCCGACCGCAGCGAACAATAGCTGGGATTGTACTAGCAAGAACTAGTTCAGCTGCATCACTTGCCAATAATTTTTTTAGCAGATTTAACATTCTTCTGTTTCCTTCACTTGAACAGTATGATGGGGCAGGGGGGGGAGAAGGAGGAGAGCAGATAAATTTCCATCAGAGCCTCAATCACTGAAAGAATTTGTGCCTGGTACTTGCCAAATGTGAAACTCCAGAGCAGAGACCAGCAGGGCCAACTATTTGGGGATGGCAGCAGTGGTCTCAGGGCAACGCAAACTGGGGCACAGAGCTGCTTTGGCAGAGGTTTGCAGGCTGCTCAATACATTTCTGGGCCTGGGAGCCCCCACAGTCCCACCTTAAGAGCAGCAGCAGCCACCAAAGCCCAGGACTCACATTCACACCACCACTGGGGCTCCAGCAAAAACTACGAGGTCTACACAAAATATGGTTTACACCTGTAGTTCTTCCAGTGGAACAAAAATCTACACATGCATGTGTGTAAATGCAGGCACCAACTACACACAGATATATAGTTACATATGAAATATTCTATTCCATTTGCATTCAAGCCATTGTGGAACTAAAGGATTCAACCACAACAGGCGAGTCTACCAAAAAAAAAAATATCCAAAATCTCAATTGCTCGTTATAGTGTAGAACTAATTACCAGAAGCAGAGGCCTTGCAGTGGCCAGCTCCTTTTGGTTACCTATATTCATATATGTTAAGTTAAAGCAGCAAGCAGAAGAGCAGCCTACCTTCTATGTCATCTGGAGCCGTGGCATAAATGTGAGAAAGGTTAAGCTTCAGTCTGTCAGGGCACTCTCTATTTACAGTCAGACTGGGTGATATCACTAGATCTAGCATTTCCTTATACCTGAAGGAAAACAAAGGAAAAATACAATTTATTCATTAATTATGCATGCTTACTAATGATTCAAATTTTTTTCCCTAAGAGTATAAATATTAAAGCTGATTACCTAAACCCAGGCTTCATATAAATTCCACATAATAACATTCACTAAAGTTTTCATCAAAGGGAAATGCTGAATTAAAATGCAGTACTTGCTTCCTTGGAGATTACACCCATCTGATTAATGATTTCCCTTTCTTCCTGGATTTTGCCATACAAAAACTAAATTCCTGATCTCTCATATGCCATCAAAGCAAGAATACACACACCATTGTCCAGTGAGGTTCCAGAACAGACTGTAACAGGCTGAAAATGACGCTGAGGGCAGTTAAGATCATTATCGAGTCTTAGAAGGTAATAAAGTTAGTACTGGTGACAGGATCAGTTTTCCAGGGGACACCCAACTACAGCGTCCTGGCCATTAGGTGGCAGTGATACAAGGACAGTCCCTTTCACATGAGCAACTTTATCTTATCTGAATGCAACCAAAAATTTCAAATTAGCAACATCTAGGACTCAGATCTCTGAAGAAAAACATAATTCTTCATGTGTGCACATGACCTGCAACACCATGAGAGCTTACAACCTCTGCAATGCATAAACAGTCCTGAAAAGAGGACTAAATCATTATTTCAGACCTTATGTATAAAATCAATAGGTCCATTCACATGGATTACAGGTTATATATTATTCATACCTTATTGTGGACACACCACCATTGTCAATTCCTGTGCCTACCTGCAGCTACAGACCTTTCCAGCTGCCTGCTTCCCTTGGAAGTGTTGGATGTTTGGGATGGGTACAAAATATGTCCTTAAGTGCACAGATTTACACACCACTGTTTGCAAGTTTTGGTGAAGACAACGGGGTGACTACAACAAGGTCTGTTACATTTGATACCTGCACAACTCCTTTTATGCAAGGCAGGTTTCCTTGAAACCTTTACTCCCATAATGTTCTTCCCTTGTTCCCTACGCAACCAATGCCTGCATCTAGAAGAACCCACAAGGCAAGGCAAACCTGGAGCTAAATTTCTCAATTAATTGCCTTTATTTCTTTTAAAATACACATGATGCAATGGAAACCTATTTGAATTTTCCAAGACTAAACTTGCAGCTTTTGGTTCAAGCCCAGAGCAGATGATGAAGAGAGAAAGATTCTCAGAGATCTCAAAGATCCTATGCTGCTCTTTCCTTTCCATGGCCACACAGAGCACAACCTTAGCCCAGTTCCCTGGAAGTCACTGGGGGGAATTAGGGCTATTAGGGGAAGGCATAACTGTGCTCCTGGCCAGGGCAGGGCCTGAGCAAGAGCTGATGGGGCAGAGGGAATTTGGTGGTGAGTGGATCCTGGCTGCAGCTTGCTCAGGCTGCCTTCCCTCATCACGGAATGTGCCTGCCAAGGCAGCTGGCACATCCCTGCTCCCAGGCACATCCCTGCGCCCAGGCACATCCCTGCCCCCAGGCACATCCCTGCTCCCAGGCTGGCACCTCCCTGAGCTGGACTCTGCAGGCAGCAGGTGGCATGGCAGCACCTGCCTGGGAACAAGCCACAGCACACCTAAAACATCCCAAAGTTACAGAAAGCAGCACATAAACTGAAATCTTCAGGCTTCTGCAATACCAATCTATGTGCCCCTTGGAGAAGCCAGGAGGTTTGTTTTGATATTCTGTTTAAATACCCCTGTATGGCTTTACCAGCTTTGAGGAACAGGAAACCACACAGTTTTTACCTGAACCTCCCCAATCCCTTTTATAAAGCCTGTGAGTCCCTGTGAGAGAGGGCAGGTATTGTTAAGAACAAGCACAAACCAGATCATTTCACCTGTAACTAAACAGCAAAGACCAAAGCTAAATTCAATTTCAGTTTCTCACCTAACAGCTGCCCAGACAGAAAAAAACATGAACCCTCTGTGAATTCACAGAACTACCAAAACCAGGCATAACCATGTCCAGTGTCCACAACCCCAATCCTCCTCTCTCCAGGTGGGATCTGGGGTCTGTCTGCCTCCCCTGGAAATCCATGTGGGTATCTCCTCACCAACACAGCCTCAATGCCAGAGGCTGCTAAAGGCTTCCCAAGTATGAAGGAGACCTTGTGAATGACCAGTGTGGTAGGAATGCAGTACTCTGGATCCAACACTTGTGTCATCCCTTTGTCCCCAAGTGCTACCTGCTACAGATCTGCTAAGGAAACAAGAGCAGCATAAAAATCAGCCTTGCTCTGCAGCTGCATCTTTGCTGCTAGTGGGTCTCAAAGGGTTCCACCTACAGATGTGTCCTTGTAAGAGGAGCACAAGGGGCTCCCCCTCCCTGCCTCAGATACAGACAAACTGCAAATGCAGATGCACAGGGCCACCAGTTGTGCCCACAGCCACTGCCCATGCCACCAACGGCGTGGAAACGCAACAAGGAGTCAGATGCAGGCAAGGATACAAAAAACAGTCCCCAGGTGTAAAAAACCCTACCCAAGGGCCACAGCCCGATGACAGAGCTGAAACAGCAATCCGTGACTCCTCACTCAACTGAGAACACAGCTCATGAGAGGCTTTGCTCAGCCCCCACAGCACTGCAGGGGGTTCTGCTCCATCTGGTACCGAAGCACAGACTGCAGGGATGGTCACATCCCTTCTTCTGCACACTGAACTGGTGCCAGAGCTTCTTCCCCAGAAATGCCTCATCCCACTCTCTTGCTGGCACAGCCAGGCTGCCACAGAGAAGGGCTCAGGAAGAATTTCGTGGTGCTTCTCGGTTGGGCAGAACAAGCTCTGGCTCCTAAGGCTCTCTGAAAAACAGCAGGGTGGGCTTTTTTCCCAGAGGAATTAGTTTATTCAAATCCACTGGCACCAAATTAAATTTTGTCTGCATGGCTGAGAAGCTGGGGTTCCATTTTATACAAGCTTTTCCTTTCCACTCTAAGCACCATCTCATTTCTTTTCCCCTTACTCCTTAGTGCCATCCCTGAAGGGAGGGAAAGCACTGCTGCCCCAGATCCTGTCAGGCTGGGGCTGTTCCACCTTGTTTCTCAGATAACACATGCCCTTCAGCATAATCCAAACCCCCATCATTCATGACACTGCCCAGGCTGTTGCCAAGTGAACAGGAGCAGATGTTTAAAGGGAAATTATCTTTTATAGTGATTAATGCACTTTAATTATATCATTGTTCAGAGATTTCATTAGCTACTCTCTGCCTGATGATTTTTCTACTGCTTTTGTTCTGTTCACTTTTGTATTCACAAAGCCACATCATATTTTCCTGTATTTATTCTATAACCTTTTCCTGGTTTTTTCAGCTCTCATTTTAGTTTAGAGGATGTATTAGTTGCATGTACAAACAGGTAACTTTTCACAGAACTGCCTGTCTGGTTGTGCATGTCACGTATGAGTGCTGTTAGGGCTCTGCCTGTTTTGCACGCACCATTTACTGATTTATTCATGTGCATTTCTTGCCTATGGACTTCTTGACAAGAGTTTCTGAAATTCCAGTTTTAATGATGGCAAGCTACAGAAAATAGTCAAATAATGGAACAGGGCTGGTATTTAGCACAGTAAATGACATGCTGAAGTGCAACTGATGAAAATATCAGGTCTTTGTTTTCTTTTTAGAGAAAAAACATTTTCTGGCTTAAGCAGTGTACAGTAAATCAGTAATAAAGTTTGCTGAATACGAGCTTTTATTAAAACCAGAGATGGCAGCATCTAGCATCTGACAGACATCTGGAAGAGCTTTTGGCTTCTATAATTAAGAAGAACCTTGTGTGAATTTGTTGCTCAGCTTTTCCATTAGAATCCCCTACTCAAACCCCAGTATTTTGCCCTGAAAGTTAGCCCACGAAATCTCTGCCAAAAACAGAGATTAAAACTTTTTTCTAGAAAGGAAAAAATAGAAATTGAGGTGGGTTTTTTTTTTTTCAGTCATTATGAAGCTAGGAATGCCAGATTAAACAATTTAAGGTTTCAGATTTTTGACTGAGGTGTTGGGGCAACTGGCAAATCCCATATTCTTTTACAGCCATGTTTTGAAGGCAATGATTCCAGACCCCAAGTCAAGACAGCCAAACGTGTGCTGAGGATCAGACTCCTGAGTGAACTCATCTCCAGCAAAGTCCTCAGCCATGGGTGTCCCGTGCCACGGAGCACCCGGCGTGCAGACTGAGCCTGCAAGGTGACCAGAACTCTGTGGATTGTATTGTGACAGGGTGGAACAGGAATTGTGTTCCTCACACACAGCTGTGGAACCCCACCACAGCTCTGCCCAGCACGGCTGACAAGACAGAAGGCACCAGCAACAGACCACGGAGTCTCCTTGCAAAGCCTGGAGCTCTGCTGCTCAGGCAGAACCGAAATCCTCTCTCAGTCTGCTCCCAGTTGTTATGAACACCCTCCCCACGACACACCAAAGGCAGCTCAGGACCATGGGCACTTCCATCCTCCCTGGGGAGGCAGTGACTTGTGCCTGGGAGTCTCCACTTTTCATCTCCACTCCATTTCTGAGGTGAGAAGACAGAATCCTGGCTTCAAAATGTACCTGAATGGTAGAAAAAAACGTTCAAAGGAGAACTTCCAGGGTAGTAGAACACACCTGGGTAGTATGAGGTACCAGGGTAAGCTCAATGGCTAAGTGATTAAAAGATTTCATGGGGAATACGTGCAAGGAAGAGCAGGGCATTTTCCCCAAAACAGCAGTCTGCAGGAGGGCAGCTGAGCAACAGAAAGGACAGGAGGGAAAGACACAAGGTGGGGAGGGGAAAGCTGGCATGGGTGTGGGAAAAAAGGAGAATGAGCCCTGCATCTGTCATCAGTGAAGGAACTGAAGAGTTAGGAGCCCTGCAGGTGAAAAAGACAGAACTCTGCCCCTTGGGAAAAACCTGCCAGATCCCACAGAGGAAAAGACAAGTACTTCAAGGGAGTGAGAAACTGCAAGGTTTGTCCACGAGGGGAGAGGTAAATACAAAAATTATGCTCCCTGCAACAATCCCATGCAATGATCTTCTCAAGAATTTTTACTTGTATTTGGATGGAGGCCAAATACAAGCTTAAACCACTAGATCTTCCTCAACATATGCATATGCCAACGCAGAGCCCTAGGCAGGAGTGGTACAAGCCAAGTCCTTTGCTTTTAGCTCTGCTGGGAAGGGGAGGAGTACAGACACAGATTGCAGCCAAACTGCAAGAGTAACATTTTTGTCTTGCTTCCGTGACTTTATCTGGTTTTAATTAGTTGATCGATTGCTTTCATCTTTCTACCCTGCTAAAAAATGGTGCAGCTTGCTAAGAAATGCTTTATTACTCCAGTGGTACTCACCATTAAAAAGCTGGCAGTCTGATTCCCCAGTTTCTTTCAGAAGTAAATCACATGCAAAAAAAAAAATCTGAATATGGCTTTCTCACTCTCTGATTCAGAGAAAACAAACAAAACCCATCCCAGTCCTAAAAAGTTTGGGTTTAATTCATTCCTGGGAAATGCAAGAATAATTTGTTTTCCTATATGGATAAAATTTTCAAAAGCACCTGCTATGCCTCATTAATTTTCATTGGGAATTAAAACTTCTCCTGTTTTAACTCCATGGGAAGCATACTAGCTTAGGCAGCACTGCCAGGATTTTTGGGAGCAAAATTCTGCTCCCAATTTTACTTTGCTCCTGTACAAAAATAAAGGAATCATTCATAAGCAAAGAAAACAGTATTATCTTGCAGCCACCTTCCACATGGTATAACCATAGGGAATCTCCCACACTGAAGATTTTGGCTACTTCTCTCCACACATTTCAAAAGCAGAGGAAAGTAATTTCATTTCCTCTGTCAGGACATTCCTCCCCACACTGTTTGGACGTCCTTCTCTCCATCTATAATAGATGCTTTGTTCCATTTCAAAAGCTCAAAAATGCTTCAGCAGGTGAAAGCCACGACCCTATTTTCTCTTTTATAATGAGTCTTAGTTCATCCACGAGCACATCTGATAGATGCACGCAGGAAAAGCCTGGACAGGCATAAAGTTAAAGCTGGGCTGGCAGGAATGCTCCGGTCCCAGAGTGACAGCACAGCCGCGATGACAAGAGATCCTTTCAAGGTGACCTGCAGGGCAGGTGCCCCGGGCTGTTTGTATTCCTGAGAGCTGCTTTTTACTGATGTAGCTGCACAATAAAAGCAGCAGTGCTTGTCTGGATTTATCATTGCCCAGCCTGTTTCAGACACAAAAGAAATCACTCCGGCTGTAGCACAGCTCCTGGGGTGGGCGTGCAGAGCTGCATCACCTCCAGCACCTATCATCTATCTCAGGCTAAGGATGAAACCAAGAGAAACAACAAAAAAGTTACTTCATAGGTAAGGAAAAAAATGGTTTGGGTTAACATTAAGATTCTCAAATTCTTTTCTTCTTCTTTTTTTTTAAGTGTTAATTCTAAACGAGTTTAAAAAAAAAACTGAGAAAAAATAACAAAATAGACCAATTCTTTCACACTTCTGAAACCACTATTGTTTAAAAATAACCAAAGTATTCCATCAGCTTTAAAATCTTTCCCCACATGGTTTCTGTGTTTTGTCTTTTTTTCTTTAAATGAGACAGTCTTTTTTATCAAAATTTTACTTTCACTGGAAGTTTTCTGTCTTGCTCTAACCCATAGACCAGACAGTGAAAAACAGATGAAAATTCCTGTCTCATGAATTTTTTGAGCCACATTCACTTGTTTTTTTCTTTTTGGAAGGAAAGTCAGCCTTATTCTTTTCAATGCTTGGAACTGGCACAAATAATTGCATGCCTTGTTTCCCTGGAAGTCCTGAATTTCCAGAAGCATTGACTTGCTTCACCAGGCTTCATCACCTGCTATTCCAGTCTGCTTTTCATTGATTTTTCTTTAAATACACTATTTCTTTTTTGGCTCAGACCTGTTAATTAAAAAAAAAAAAAAACTAAGAAGAGAAGAGCAGGGTGTCTATAAATAAATGTTCCTCCTCCTAGCAGGGCTTCACTACTGCCTTCTCCAGGTGCAGTTTTCCTGATCCCCCCTGCAGACACGGACTGAGATGAAAAAGGGGGATGAGCTGGGCTGGGATTCCCCTGCATGTCCTGTGATTAACACGGGAAGAGACTGAAGGAAGACAGAGCAGGGGGAGCAGCAGCATTTTCTGGCTGAGCAGTCCACAGTAAAGGGGATTCAGTGCCATTTCGATAAAAAAGACTGTCTCATTTACAGAAAAAAACCACCCAAGACAAGGCACCTTCACCGTTCATTCTGAAAGCACTCTCTGAGAGGCAGCTTGAAAATTCCAGTGAGCCCACGATGGAATTCACACCACAGACCTCCAACCTGGCAGCCTGACCAGAAATACATCATGACACTGCTTAGAGTCATTGGGTCTTTTAAAATTCATTTCAACAGCAGTATTTCACTTATTCTAAGTCAAAATGAGAACTAGAATTTTTCACAATGCCTTTTTTTGGTCTGTTGGATCTCCTTGCTAAGTGGAGCAACCCTTGCAAAGATATTCTTTTCCAAAGCATAAAATTACTCAGCTCTCCTGCTGTGAACAAGCAAGTACCACACAGAACAGGATACATTAATAAAGAAACACCATGAGCTTATAGCCTACAGTGATCTGAAATATAAAATTGTACGTGCATGCATACATACAAATGTACATAAATAATCTCTTTCAGCTTCCACATTCCTCTTTGACATTCACAAGCTTTTTAATTTCATCACACCTCTTCCTATTCAGAAGCCCCAGGCATGCAAGGGCTGCATGTGACTGCAGAAAACCACTCCAGCAGCTCCAGCTGCAGAATTGGGACCCTTAATGCACTATAACTGCTTCCAGAGTCAGGGCTTCCCAAGCCAAGGGCTGCAGAGTCCAGCTCATGACACTTGTCACTATTTAGGCACCTCTTTCCACTTTGAAGAACTACATTTTTTACTCCTTCTCCTCAGAATCACAAGGGCTAAAACACACACTTAAATATAAATATATATAAATATATGAAATCAGAGTTTATTCCCCTCACTCAGTTTTCTGCTTTCTCCTCACATGTTACAGTGAGTAAAGAGCAGCATCTACGTTGGGATAGGAAACTCTGGTCTCACCAGGAAAAAACTCATTCTCAGGTGTGTGTGTCTGCAGGGCCTTATTTTGTAAAACATTTGCATCATCAATACACTGTAATATAAAACAATTACAGAAGAAAAATTAAGCATCCAGAAACTACTTCAGTGCTACCATACCAGGATGAAGCAGAGACAAAGCACTAAACACCACAGAAAAAAACATCTGCTTCAAAAAGCAGTGGAAAATCACAACTAGAAAAGAGAGCTTTCCTTGCTTCCCTGTGGAGCCTTGGGCACACCTGCCCAGCCTCCAGTGGCATGAGAGAAACTACTTCTAGGCAATCATTTTTGTAAAACTAACTATTCAATGAGCCAAGTAATAACTGCCCTGAAACTCCACTTTATGCAGCAGGACAAGACAAATCATCACAAGTTGCAGAGGGCTTGGGAGGGAAAGCACCTCACACAGCTGGAGCTGCAGGGCAGCAGGAATTCTATCACTGCACAGTTTAATGCAGTGAAAGTTGGCCATTAGCTGGAACGAGTGCCAAGGGGAAACATTTTCCAGAAAGTTTAGAACATTTATACCACCCACATCCTAACAAAAACCTCCTCATTCAAAAGGCAGTGATGCACCATTCAGGAAGCTGCCCCAACCCTCGAGCGTGAGCAGCTTGCTCTGGTGGAAGGTGTCCCAGCCCGTGGCAGGGGGGCTGGAACAAGATGATCTTTAAGGTCTCTTCCAACCCAAGCCATTCTGTGATTCCATGAAGTTCCCACAGAAAAATCAAGGTGTTAGAAAATACTTGCTCATGCCACTTGAGGAGTAATACTCTTACTAAAATCCACAGGTAACTGTGCACGATAAAGTGGTGCTCACTCACATGGGAACAGTTCTCACAGAGGACACAATGAGATTAATTCTGTCATGGAGAAATAGCAGATCAAACCCTGGTCTGAGACTCAGAAAATCTGGGGTTTTCTCTGTGCTCTGCCCCAGGGACTCAGCTGATTCCTGGGCGAGTCCTTGGTGCCACCACTGTGGTTCCTGACCTTTGTGTGTCTTCCCTAGAGAAACTGCAGGACAACTGTTCCTCTTCTATGCATGTGAAACATTCACCACTGCAATGGTGTCCTACTCTCTGTGAGACCTCCAGGTGCTGCAGTAACAAAAGATATGGATGTATATATATAATTTTCCCTAGGGCTGCAGTTTACCTTGAAGTAACACTACTGAGTTCTTCCAACTGCTACGAGATTGGGCAAGTTTCTCATGACTACATTAAGGCCTCTGTAAAACTGGGAACTGCACTATGAACTGCCAATCAAGCTCTTTTTAGGGGCTGGAAAGTGCTGTGCAATCTTTAGGTGGAATCTGTTACACTGCTGGAGTATTGATATCCATGCCAGTGAATAATGACCAAGGTGAACACGAGACAGCCAAGAAGGAGGCGAGGCACGAGACCTGTCCTTCAGGGCATGTTCTCTCACTCATTTTTGGTCCAAAATCTCTCCATTCCCAGACTGTGAGAATTTCTTCACCATTTTGATTTACTTCTCAAACCTGTCAGAGTCCTGCAATGGCTCCAGCAACCCCCTAAGCAAGGCAGGGCTACCCCTTTATAACAGGCCTGTGTCAGCACCTTCGTTCTCAGCCTGTAAAGGAGGAGCACTCAGGGAATAATAATTCAGAGAGAGCTATGGGAAAAGAACTATGAAATGTAAGTTAGCAAAAGGACTTTGGATGTGAGGGAAAAGTCTAGCATAACAGTACAGGTGAGGCTGGAGTGAGAATGACGTACTCTCTCCTTGGTTAAATCCCTCAAGTCACACTTTCTCTGAGCAGAGAAGACAGCAAAGAGCTGTTGTGTGTGTAGAAGGTTGGAAGAATCTTTGATTCTCTCGTTTTCTTACCCATAAATGAGCAGTGATGGTGACATGCTCTACCAGTGCTACAGTTTATGGAAATACCAGGTTCACAAAGATTATTTGATGATCATTCTGTGATCAACAGTGAACTTCTGGCTGGGTCATCTTCAAATATGTCGAGCCAAACCAGTTAATCCTTATGATATAACAAGAGCTGCTCCCCTCCTTTCGATGCTGCTTAACACACTCTTGCCCACAAATGCTGTAGGCGAAGCTTGTCCAGCACTACTGCAGCAGCTGTGAAGGGCACTGCAAATGCAGGTGCTCACTCAATAAATACCATTTAACCCTGAAGCTGCTTCCCAAATGCATGGCCTGGATGAGGAAATCCAAATATACTCTGATACACCTTCCCTTTTTAGATACCAAGTAAGTCAGGTTACCAGTCTGGATTTAGCGAATATGTGGCTACATAAATCAAATTAATGAACTTCTAACATTCTCTTAGTCACAATCCTTCCTCTCTGAGAGGAGTAGAGGATAGTCCTGGAAGAGAGGCTATCAGTCAGCTGAACCTCAAGAAGTTATCCTTCCCTCCTCTTGTTCACAGATATAACTAAAGCCACCTTTTCCCTCCGTTTCTGACTTGTAATAAAATAAAAATCAACAGTCATTACAATCAATATTTCTGTAGTGAAAGTTGGTTACCTCACCAGTAGGAATACTGAAATGTCAATTTTTTTGTTCCTGTATCTAAAACTGGAAGGCTCAAAAGGGACACTGAATCAAGAGGCTGGCTGTCAATGGCAGTTCAAAAATTAAAGTACCACAGATTTCTCGTTTTAAAGAGCTACAGCACAACAGCAGTGAGCAAAGCAGCACAGTGTAATTGCTACTCATCTTGGAGATGTTAGGAGAAAAAAGGACAATAATCAAAAGCAATGCTTGAGCAAACTGCACTTTGTTACTCACACCAATTAATAGTGTGGAAACAGCCAAAGGGAAAAGTAATCTACTCAGAGCAAATGCTCACAATGTTTTCCTTGATATTAACTCCATCAGTATTCTTTTTCTGTGGGTATTTGAAAGTCAGGCTAAAACAACAACACGGGAATAACAAATGGGACAGCATGATTCACTTTGTATGTTCAGGTGGGCAAAGGTCTGATTTCCCATGAGTTTTGGAGGGACAACAGGCTGCAGCTTTTTTCTTTAAGCCCAGGTGAAAGTTAACGCAGGCCCAAGTTCCCAAAGCTGTTGGCTGTTAGGTTTATTTTCAAGACACAGGGAAGGCATTTTTGCAGGGATAACCAGAGGATATTAACAAAGAGGAACCACAGATATCCTGCCATCCAGTCACTGATGCTCTGCAGGAGAGCATGCTAGTGAAAACCCCAAGTAAAACAAATGCACCAACCCAATGCCATGCACACAAATGTCCCTGTTTTCCTTTGCAAAGCCTGACCTAGTAATGAAAAACACTTCCTGGAAGTGCCATTTTATGACATTAAACAGGCCTCAAATAACTTAACAAAGTACAGAGGGACACTGACATTTGAACTGCAGGAGTTTTGTTTTCCATCTTGCTTTTCCCCACTGTGAATATTGCCTCTGAATAACTGAAATTTTTAAAATGTCTTTTGCTCCTTTCACCATGATGTAATGAAAGCGTTGCACAAGAATAACAATGTAGAGCTACTGCTGCTGGAGCCAAGTTTGGCACCAAAAGAGATTAGGGTTGGCACCAAATACCATGATCTTTAAAATAAATTTGGCAGCTGTAGCTCTTGCCACTGCTGCCATTAACAGCAGTCAGGACAGTAAATGGAAAAGTGCTGAAAGAGACCCTGAGTTTGTCACTGGAACAAAGATGCCCATTAGCCAACCACTTAATCTAACACCTTCTCATATATGAAAAGTAACGAGTTTTACAATGGCATGTCAAAATTAGCAGCAGTAGCAGGGACCAATGTGTAACATAACAGTGCCTTTCATCTGTCCATCACACCAAACTGAGCCTGCAAAACCACCAGCCAGCTACCTGTCAGCCAGGAGAATTAACATGCACAAGTGCAAGTTCCACCAGATTATTCAAAGAAAAATACTTCATCTATACAAGAGCACATCTGTCTCAACAAATTTTCTCTTTCCAGTACTTTTCAGTTATGCTTTCCCTGGAGGACATTTGCTCCTATTCAGTGATGCTGGAACAGTTCTCTGGAAAGAGATGCATATGTGTGTTTTTCTTCTTTACATGCAGATGGAACAGAGGAGAGATGCAAGGTTTCCTCACTGTTTCCCTCCTGGCTTGAACTGAAAGAGCGTGGGCTGATTTTCTCTGCTCTATAAATGGAGTCTGATGATTTGTGATGTGCACATCTGCCTGCAACTGGACAGACGCCACCAGCTTATTTCACACAGACAACCAGACAGCCGCGTAATAGCAGCATCTTTCAATTGCTACTTAATTTTTTTTTTAAAAACAACTCAACTCATTACCTAGCAGAAAAACCTCCATATTCCATCCCAAATTTCACTAAATTTAAAAATTCTTTAAGCACCAACTTGCAAATAAGGGACCACCTTCAGATAAAAGTCAGAAGCATGTGTGGTGCTGTAAGAGCTTTTTGCCACTCAGTTAGCACTAAAACATGTAAGAACATTCAAGGCAGATGTCAAG
This sequence comes from Nicator chloris, assembly GCA_013400495.1. Taxonomy (NCBI): domain Eukaryota; kingdom Metazoa; phylum Chordata; class Aves; order Passeriformes; family Pycnonotidae; genus Nicator; species Nicator chloris. The sequence continues at coordinate 89,719 of WAAE01024856.1, forward strand.
CAGCAACTTTCACCAATAGTACCACCAACCACTCTTAATGGGATAGGCAGCATGGTGTTTGTGTAGAAAGGCACACAGAAGTTACAGACTCCTTTTGCAGCTTTGCTTTAAGGTGAAAACGCACTTTTCCCCCCACTCCCCAAAATCAAACAAATTGAGAAAAATATGGTCTGATTACTGTGACCTAACTTATTTTCTGATAGCTTCAAATTCTTCAAAAATCCTGTCCAATCCAAAAACAAATGGCAACTTTCAATGACCACAAGCCACAGTATCTTTTATTAGACGTTTACAGCATCAGTGACAAAACTAGCATCTTAAAGCCCAATTTGTTTCTCTAACGAGCACTTTCCTCCTATCACATTGTACCCCACTTCCCCTTGGGAGCACCAGTGGAACTCTCAAGAAGCTGCTCTGTGACACAGCTCATCACCTCCCAGGCCACTGTCAACAGCAACCACTCAAGCCCAATTTGGGACTGCTGGGAACAAGAGGGATCCAAACCAGCCAGAGGCAACTGTGTCATTCACAGGACTGCAGGGCAGCTCCAGATAATTCCTGGCAGGTACAGAAAATGGCAGCTCCTAGAGTTCTTCCAGATAATCTAAGAAAAGGGTTTTATCATCTGTACAGATTAAAAAAGCAAGCAAAAAGCTGCAAGCTTACAGCTGCAAGTAAAAGCCAACTTTCACTGCTGGGATATTTCAGAACAAGCTCACATGTGCCATGGAGAAGGTGATTGCCTTAGACTTAAAACTCAGATTTGATCTGCAATTTCCCTAGCTTAAAGGCAAATTTCCCTGGCACACATGGGACTTCAAAGGCCCTCACCTTTTCACAGCCCAGAAGAGCAGCCTGACAGGCTGGTTCAACAGTGGATGTGTTTCCTGACATTGGATTAACTTCAGCTCATCACCTTCGGTGTAGCTTCTCTCTGACACTTTTATGGAGTAACTTCTACCACAGACAAAAGAATCCAAGTCATTTCCTGCCTCCAGCTACTACAGGATGGCACAGATATGTCCAATTCACTCACAAGCAGCACGCAAAGATGCTCCTGCTGACTCCAGCTGATTGATTTGCAGCAGCTACCAGAAAATAAAATTAAAAAAAAATCAACAGTGCAAAATATATGAATGCAGTGCCTGGCTTCCAAAAGAAATACAGTAGCTCACCTCTATTTCCCCTTCACAGAAAATCAGATAACTCTAGTGAAAACAAGGATAAAAGGAGATTGTGCCTAAGTTTAGATTGTGTTTTGCCTTTTTTTTTTTTTCATTAGTGCATATACAGGAGTAATACAAAAATTGGAGCAAAGGTATCTGAGCTCAAGCAAGTTACAGTTCTACACTAATTTCCCTCAATCACTAATTAGAGAGCCACCTTAAAATACTAACACAAATAGAACTGCTATTAGAAAAACTATTTACTTTATGTCTCTCGAGTGGAATTGTCAGAAATGGCAAATTTGATGCCATGATCCAGTGGCCAGGGCTCTCATAAGGGAGACTTGGATTCAGTCCTGTGTCAGCCACAGGGTTCCTATTATCAGAGTAGTTTACAAAGCCAACTCCTATTTAACTCATTTGCCTCTATTCCCCTCCTCTGTAAACAGGGGTTTCTGCATTTTTCCACTTGAGCATGCTGAGCTCAAAATTATGAAGACAACGTGCTGCACTCAGGTAAATCAACACAAGGCTATGAGGAAGAAAAATATATAAACACTAAAGACAGAAAAGCAGCCCCACACCTACGAAAAATGCCATGAAACCAGTGCATTTCTGACTTTTGCTTCCCACTTCAGAACCTTTCTCTGCTCTTGTGCCCGTGCAGGGAGTTGTGCCTGCAGCTGTCAGGACCAAACAGAAGCCTAAGTCTCACATTCCTCCTCCCTCCTAGACCACATAATATCCCTCCTCATTCCAGCACCCAACTTCTGCGGGGTTAAACCCTCCCTTTAATTCACATTTGGCTGTGTAACTCTTCTATCCCTGTCACTCCACTCCAGCTGGTCTGTTCCTGTCTGGAGCAAGAGGTGCCAGGTTTGTGCACGTCCTGCCGCGCTTCGCGGGGAGCACGGCCAACGTGCCAACCCCTGGACAGCTGCTGGTTTTACAGGCTGTCATCACAAAGACTGCCTGTGTGCCTGCCTGGAGGGCTTTGGTTCTTCAGGAGCCCAGCAACTGCCTTCACTCAGCTCAGCTGCAAATTCAAGCGTGGAATTGAAATGCCACAATTAAGAGCACCGGCCCTCGCTTAGTTCAGCTTCTAATCACAAACCAGCACTGGGGGATCATCTAACACCTTAAAATGCTGCATCCTGCACTTGGAGCACAGTTCCTGAAGGTCCATAGGGTGCATTTTCAGCAATAGACACTGCAGAGTAAATGGGTGCAAAGATTCCAGACTGCCAGGTCTCACAGGGGAGGACAACATGTGCCAAACCTCCACCTCCTACACTCATCTAGGAACTACTTCCTTGGTGTTCATGTACCAGTGGGGTGAAAGCTAAGAAAGACAAAAATCATTAAGAAAATAACACAAAATAAGAAGAATGTGTGACACAAATAAAAAGCTCCTGGGACGTGGGCTTGAGAAAAGCCTTTTGAAATGCTATGGAGTAGTAGAGAAAAACATAATTTCTGAAACCTTCCTGTGCACTGAATTGAAAAAAAAAAACAAAAAACCCAAACAAAACCCACAAAAACCTTCAGTACAATTTCTAAACAAACAAAACAAGTTTCTGCTAGAATTACCCTCCATCTATTTCCCTTTAATTCTTGTGGACTGCCCACAAGAATTCAAGTTTCTGGCTTGTTGGAGAGAAGTTAACAACATCTGATTGAAAAAGGCAACGTTTTCCTTGTCCTGCCACATACCACTCTGCCAGTAAATATGTGGGACAAATAATTTGAAAAGCACGTACACACACCTTAAGCAAAAGTCTCAGTTTTAAGAACAGCCTGACAGCAAAAGCTGTAAGAGTTAAGATTTTTCTCAAAGCTAAGCATACATTTTTCCATGCAAGCAGCTGAATCATGGATATTTTAAAGAATAGTTTATTAAGCACAATATAGCATATCTCCTACTCAGCTCTATAAAATGTGTCCAGTGCTGCACAAAGCATTAAAAAGCATTTAAATCTGGAACTTGCTGGCATGCACTGGCACAGTAGAAGAATTGAGAGAACTAATCTAACAGCTGTCTGGAAACACAGCAGATTTATACCCAGGCTTTAGTCATTAACTGTCGTTATCTGACTTATACCAGAACACTGAATGAGCACTGGTGGTCTAGATTAATGCAATGTATGGCAACCCCCAAAATACAGTCCTGGCTCCAGGATGCTGAAATTAATTTCTTTGCTTCTTAGTGGAAGCATTCCAGTCTGGTTAATAAAAAAGCGGAGTCAACGAAAAGAGCCAAATAAAGGCTATATACAAGTCAGTTTATCAAATATCTATATACAGAATGGGTTTATTAGTCTTCTGTATTGCTATAGAAATGAATTTGCAGGCTACACACAGTAACAGAAAGATTGGCCTGATTTTATAGCCCTACACTTTTTTTGGTTCCTGGTATACATTTGTATTTATTTTTTAAAGGGAAAAGGAGATAATATCAGAGAAGCAGAGGGATAAACAGCACCCTTAGCTGTATGGAGCTTTACAGCTAAGTGTGCATTTGAGACTGCAGTGTATGGCAAACATTGCTAATTGGGCTAGAATTCAAATGTCAAGTTTGGTGAACTCAAGGGAAAAAACAGTTTCGTGAATACCACAAGAATCTATTAATAACTGAGCATATAAATGAAATTCTAAAAAGGCTGGTAAAATTACCCTCGGTTCCACTAAAACTTTGGGTTCATGCCAAGAAAAGCTCTATGGTTTTTGACATGAGTACTCAAGTGGGTGGAATTCCAGGGGAATTTCAACTCCAAAAAGAGGTTTTCCTGTGGCACCTCCTGATGACCGTGTGTTCTCCAGGGCTAGGGGACAGCTGAGATGTTACAGACTTGGGAGGCCACTGACAAACCTCCTGTGGATAATTCTTGTGAGGACTGATGCTGAAGGTATCAGAGGCAGAAATCGCTCCATTTTCTGCCAGTAGCAAGGCAAGTTGCTAAGAAGTTTTTCACTGTCATTTTGCTCAACAGTTTTTAAAGACAGATATTTTTAAAGACTGCTATCAAGGACAACACTGAGGTAATGTGAAAGCTGAGCCTGGCTTCTCCTCTCCACTTCCCACCCCCCAGGCCCTTCTCCCTGCAGTTTATCTGGCAGAGAGGTGTTGCACAGAGTCTCCTCCAACACTGCTACCCCAGTGTTCCTGAACACGATTAATTTGCTAATGATACAAAGCTCCAACCAGCCCGTTAGTCCTGCTGATGATTTATGAAATGCCAGGGATCATTCTCTCACCAGCGATAAGCTCTTTCAAGCTCGTGGTTTTGTATGAAACCTCTCACAATTTCTCAGGCCATTCTCAACTCCCCATCACTCCCAGACAGGGCAGGGGCAGAGCTGCAGCAAGGACTTCTGTAATGAACTGCAGGTTATGTATACACACAAATAAAACTGAGGGTCAGATTATGAATTCTTGCATACTTCCATATGTAAAAAAGCCCAGAGTGTGCTTTGGAGCAGAGACAAGCCTCACTAGGCAAACACTGTTTGGGCTGTTCTCCTCCCAGGATGCAAGTACTCACCAGCAACTGCAAAATTAGGGAAAATTTCCTTTTTTCAACTGCTCAAAATAGTCATTGGCACCCCAATGGCCCAAGATACGAGAGTAGGGAATCCAAATACAGCCTCAGAAACTTCAGTAGTTTTTCACATTTCTTTGCCAGACATTGCCTATGCTGTATAACCCACCTGAAATCCACAATACCCCAGGAGTTACTTGAATCCCAGCATCCTCTTTACCAGAAGACACTAGTGATATCTAACTGCCCTCAGCCTTGATTTTATTCCTTTGATCAATGACCTACAGATTATGGTTTTCTTTTACAAGCAACATTTGCAGTCAGCTTGCGTTTTCTCATGTTCACTCTCCACATTTATGCAGACTGCAAGTTATTTTTACCTATGTGGAATAACCACAGATAGCTGAAAATATCTAAGATATGAGATCTTCACTAGGACCAGCCAAGAATCCTACAGCTGCTCTTTTTGTTCTGACAAGTCAGCCCTTGCTTAACAAAAACACTCCAAAACTGGAATAGCTGGGGTTGATAGGACAGCTTTGGAACTTTTCCTGAATCTTAAGGGCTGGCATTAGCTACTAATTCCTGTAACAGCAGGCTACCACGAGACACCTCTGCCATTTGTTTGCCCACTGCTGCCTGCCCTGAAGCGTGCTGTGTGTCCAGAGGGTGCGGCTGCCTCTCTCCCCCGTGCTTTCACTTGTCTCCAGCACGGCTGTGCTGAGACATGGCTGGAGCTCCATCCAGCTTTGCTGTCTCTAGAATGAGACATGAATTTGTAGGCATTAATAAGCATGCCATCCCTCGGGGTGTGCATGCCCAGGGTTAGCCAGGGGGATTTTCCACTCGCGCGGCCTCCAAAGTCAGAGGTTTGACCCACCTTGCACACCACAAACTTGGGGTCACTCCAGGCCTGCCCTGCACTCTTTCCTGGCATGGAAACAAGTCAATCTGGTCATGGCTTCTATGCATAAACCAGTGATTTTTATTTGGTAAAAACACTTCTCAGTCTTGTCGCTATTCCTCATGCACACTTGCATCACTAAATATTTCAAAGAAGCAACTCAGTAATGCCATGTATTTCTCTGCCCTGTTCCAAGAGCAGAATCTTCTCTAAGGCTCTCCAGATTATAACATTGCACTAAGACAACTCCACATCACCTCCAAGTTACTGTTACAAGCCAGTGAGAGGTATAAAAACTGAATTTAGAATCTGGGTACAAAGAGAAGTAACAGGCAGGAGCAAACAAGATTTGGGAATTTGGTACGAAATCCAGACCTTCCATTCCTATAATAACTGGAGCAAGCTGGAATTGAACTGCACATATACTGCCCAAATACTGTTGCTTTCTTTTTACTTTATTAAAAATCTGGTTAATGTGTGTGCATTTAACATTAGGGCACTGTCAGTTATAAAACAAGACTTGTACCTTGTACAAAACAAACTGCAGGTTTGAAATGGCTTTTCTGTCAATCAGTGTAACTCTGGTTGCATTTAATAAACGTGAGAAACAGAGAATTTTACATATACTTGTTTAAATGTACTTCTATGCTCAGACAAACCTCAGAGGTTTGGTTGTTTCAGCTCTACAGTTCTGCCCACAAGCTGGTAAAACCATTACTGCTACAGAAACCTCACAGGAGCAATAAAACAAACAAACAAACAAACCCAAGAGCCCACAAAAACCTAAAATCCAAACAACCTATCTTCATCTGCGAGCACAGGCTGACTGAAAAATACACACACAATCAAGCTACAATTAGCTCCTGACACCATCAGCGACCACGATGTCAGAGATCACCTGCTGTGCAGGAGGCTTCTAAAACTAAACATTTCTTCTCGCTCTGGGCTCTGTCTCGGTTCTCTGCTTGCAGCCCAACATGAATTGTAACTCCAGGCACAGAGGTGAGGCTGTGGGACCAACATTGCTGCTCTCCTGGAAGCAGAAATGCTTGAGCAAAGGTGAGGAGGTCGGAAAAGGGCAAAGTCCCAAGTAATTTTAAGTGGTTCAGCTAAGTAGGGAAGGCTAATGGGAAACCATTTTAATTTGTTACAGTCATCCCCAGCGAATAAAAGGACAACGTTTTTCTTCAGCAGCTTGATTACAAAGCAGTAAATCCCTCTGTGTATATAAAAGATCTATGAACAGTATAGATCAAATGTCAAAAAAAGATTTGTACTTTGTGTTGGGAACAGTTTTAGGTACTCAATCATTCTCATTTTTAAATACTTCCAACAATTATTCTCTCCGTAGAAACAGACATATGTAAGTAATTCTGCCATTCTCAGCTACAAAGACACAGAGTAGCGACATTTTTGCAGCAAGCATTTTTGGACCTTCTCTTTCCATAAACACCTAAGAAAGACAGTTTTGAGCACAAAACCACGTAATATTTCCCTCTCTCCCAACAACATTGCCTGACTCTCGTTGGTAACAAAAATTGATGCTGCTTCAAGTACTGGCTGCGATCTCTGCTTTGCAGACGCCAGGCAGCAGCAAACATGCAAACAAGGCACAGCTCAAGGTGACAACATTCCCCAGCAGCAGAAATATCTCACAGTAAGAATTATGCCAGAATAGGGTTGTTCTCCAGTTGCTGACAGGGCTTTTGTGCAGTGTATCAACTTCTTTTTCCCTGACAAACTGCCAGTTCTGATAGACCCACAGGCCAGCATACAGCCTATTGCATGCACTAAGATGGGATGGAAAAGCATTTACAACAGTGAAAGCTGTAGCTGCTCAGCCACAGGTTCATTTTCAAAAAGAGGGGTTGTTTATAGTCGGAAGCAGAATTTTTAGGCTTAGAAGTAGAATATTCAGTCATGAGGAATTACTAAGCTTTTCTAAAGTGCTATAATTCAGAGGCAATCCCCAAATACTTGGTTTATTTCTCAACAAAGTAGTGACCTGGTCATGGCAGTTTGTATCTTGTGCCCACATTGTTTTCTTCTCTGATCATACGAAATAAATACTCTGAAGCAAGAAGCCCTTTAATTACATCAACATTCACAGTAGGTCTTGGACCTCTACCTGCTGCTGTAATCAAAACCCACCACACTGTCTGAACCACAAAACTTTTTGTAAGGTAGACTCAGTACTGCATGCTAAATAGCTCTGTCAATTTCTCAGAAACCTTCTTGTACTGAGTTTGCCTTTTGATAAGGAACTTCAACCAGTCCTGCAATTGTGGAAACCCTTGAAGTAAAAAATCCTGACAGCCCCCCAGGGACTGCTTAGGAGAGATGTCACACCACGTCTCAGCACACACTTGCACCAGGACAAGTGGCCCTTAAAGCAGGATGGGGACATGATCACATTACCAATAGCTCAGCCATGGGGTGGTAAAGCTCCTTGATAGCTTTATTCACCTTTTCCTAACTAAAGGACAAAATTCTGCTGCTGGCAACTCAACTGCACAACGTATACCTGCTTCCTCAGGCACTCACACCAACACTTCTCCACTCCAGTGTCTTAACTAAAACTGTTCGAGGCATCCTCAACCAGGTTTTGGAGAGATCAGCTCTGTCTTCAACAAACTTCTCTATATAGAGGCGAAGTTGTACATCACGTGCAGTGTAACTTTTTAAAAGGCTGAATTTTAAAACTTTTAATCCATTTATTGTCAATGATGAATTTTACAGCAGTTTGGATGTGTAGATATCGACCCCTGGCCAAAGCAGGCTCTCGTGTTTGTGTTCTGTCTGCCCACAACACTGCCTGTCACTTCTACTGGCTAAAATGTTCTCTGGTGTGGTTTTGCAGAGTGTCCCTCCCTGCTGTGCACTACACACCAACAGTTGGGTTTCAGCTCATATATGGCTCTTTTGAGCTCATGGGGAGCAAGGGGAAGGAGTGAGAACAACAGGGGATGGGACCCAAAGCTAAGTAAATCAGTGTCTCTTTGATCCTTTGGGATGAGGATGCTGTAAAAACACATGGTTATTAGAACTGTGATTTTATTGGTTAAAGAGCTGGTTACTGGCACTGTATTTCAGCATGAACTTACATTATGGTACTAAGTACAAAGCTTTCATTCTGTTTGTGGCCATAAGAATTAATCTCTTCCATGTGCAGAGAGGGTGTGTGATAATTCAGCTGAGATTCCCGTTGGTTGTCCGGGCAAGCCCTCACCAGCTGCAGGACTTTCAACAATGCACAGCAACAGCTCCAAGAACAAATGATGTAACTAACACCCCTCTGAGTGCTACCAAGCAGGGCCAGAGCAGCCTGCTCATTTCAGGGTCTTCATCCAAGTAGGTTGTCAGAAACCTGAAAACCTGAAACTAAAAGGTGAGTTCCTCCCCAAACACTCCAACACTTAACTTTGGACAGGATTCAACAGCTAATGGACATTGAATGAAATTGTATGGTTCTAACAGCTTGCATTTGCCTCAATAATAAGAAAAGGTCTGATCCTGATTATTAAAAATGAAGAACTAATTTGCAGTGTTTATGTGGATGGCAGCTTTATATGCACGATAGAAATGCTCCAACTGCTTTTACAATCCAGCTGGAACAAAGTTTTCATTTTTCTTTTTTCATGAAATTTCATTTATTATGAGCACTGTGTCTTAGTAAGGCAGCTGTTGGCAGCAAGATGTGAAATTTAAGTTGAGCTGGTTAGTACCAAGAGCCAAGATATAACATGTTTTTGTCAGAGAAAAGTTTTTCTTGTATATGTGCAGTAATTAAAATAGTTTGTCAGTCAATCCTATTAACCCCCCTTGAAGGAAGAGATAATGCTATTTTAAAATACAATGTACAAATTGCAACCAAAAAACTAGGATTGCTACAGCTCACTTCAGAGAGGTCTTTAAGTAGGTAATGCACAAATGACTTCAGAAGTTAAAGATACCTGGTTTTCATCACTGTCCTACTAACACTGTGCTAGATTTTGGGCAAGTCACTTCTGACAAGATTCCAAATGGGAATTAAATAAAGATCAGTGTGTTACTATTATACACTGAGGATGTCTCACACACAGCCTGCACCTGGAGCAAATTGTCCTGGGCTTTCTATGACTGGGGCAAGCCCTCCTGTCATTCAATACATAACCATGATTTTCCTCCAGCTTCTCTGGCTGTTACAAAAGAAAGCAGCAGTAAACTTCACATCTTCCTCTGAACCTTCTCTAGAATGTGTTTAAGATGCACATTTCAAAAATACCTACCTAAAACTGCCCTTGGTAAACAGGTGAATGAACAGGACAGGATTTGGCAAATGCTGTTGGAAGTTCAAGCCAGGTAAGAGTTGAAATTTTATAAATTAAGTGAATAAAAGAGAACATGAAAAAAACCACCCGAACTGAAGTATTAAGCTGATCAATCCTCAACAGCTACAAGGACTACTTGTAAATTGACTTCTTTCCCAAATTGTTGCCTGGAAGTTCATTTATCAAGGATAATTGCAGAACTGTATCATCATCCATCCGTGGATTTCATTAGCTCCTAATGATCCTAAACATTTGGAGACTTTACTACTGACCAAAGATACAACCCTGTCCCTGGGGCAGCCACCACCTCCTGCAGCAACACAAGCCTGAGCAACAAACTCATCTTTTACTGTTTTTCTGTTCAGCTGGATCAGCAGGTTGGTCCAGCTTGCAGCACATCCAAGGGCACCACCACCGAGGAGGAGACAGGAACGCACAGCCAGGCTGAGAGGACACAGCTCTCAGTCTGACAATCCAGTCTGGAAATCATATTTGTGATCTATCAACACTACTGCTTCAGGAGGCTCCCACTGCCCACGGGGAAGTGCTACTGCCACGTAAGGCAAGCCCAAATTACTCCCCTGTCCAGGTGACAGCTACCTGCACTTCCCTCTAACACAGGATTACAATTAAATACTCCAACACAGCTGAAGCTGGCACCACTTTTACTATTATAATGTTAACTGACAAAGAGATTAATTTAATGGCTTTGAGGACTCTGCTCACACCACCCAACCCATAAATTAAGCTCATGTGCAGTTTTTCGAGCAATTCTTACTTCATATCTACTTTAGGTATTTGCAGCACTTTGGGGGTTTACTTCTTGTCATGCTTACAGCTTGACAGCCATCTACTGCAGTTAAAAACAGAGCCAAAAAGTTCAACCAGAGAACTAGAAAATTAAATTGCATTTAGGAATGGGTGGGAGGTTGCTCACCGATGTTTAGTATCAGTGAACACAGTGGCTGGCTTCAGGGTACTTGCAAATATTTTTAAGCCAAAGAAAGCTTAGCAGGTTCTTTCCTCCAAGCAATTCTTTCTCTGAGGAGTTTTTTAAGGGGTAAGTATTGGGGTTTACTCTTCTGAGATTACATGCATTGTTAAAGACAACTGGATTGTATCTCTTTTGCATTAGAAAAAAATAAATCTGACTTGTCAGTATCTAGAGAGTTAAAATCCTCGGATTAAAAATGCACTTAGTACATTCAAAAAGATGAGAGCTGGTGGCCATCACTCCACAAGTACTGCCTCCAAATACAGAGTCACAGATTTACAGCAATATAAAAATACAAGGCTGGCAAGAAACTGAAATGAAAATAAAACACATATGAATCATGAACACAACTAATTAAACATGAAAATTATCTTCACAGTCACTTACCTTCACCATTGTAAGTTAACATTCAGCAGAACAAATTTGAGAAGTGTATTTTGGACATATGCAATCTGGGAGTAATATTTCTTTTAAACTCATGTCAGGATAACACAGCTTCCTTTCCAAGCACTGATTATTTTGGGCTCTCGTAAGTGAAGCGAAAAATGCTTAAGACTGAACACAAGCCTTGGCTGACAGCACTTAAGTGAGCCTGGAAATCTTCAAATTTACCATGTTGGGAACTGCTGTGTAACTTCTAGGCTAAGGCTTCAGGGCAAAGCGTACCTATTCTGTCAACTCACAAGTTAAAGAAATCAGATTCTGGCAACTAAACTCTAACTTCCTTTTGCAGAAGTAATACACCAACATCTAAGCACTCACTGTTCACTGTCGGGGGCCCATGTGGAAAACACCTCAACAAATCACATCCCGGCTATTTCTTCTTTATTAACATTTAATTTGCAGAATACAATCCAAATTGCACTTCCAAGAGTCACAAGGGTGTATCAGCCACTTTAGGCACTACAAAAACAAACAAACAAACAAAAAACCCCCAAAACAAAATCTGGAGCTTGCATTTCAGTGATGCTGAAAAACCCCCGTATGAAATAACTTTTTAGAGTATACGCCAAGAATACTTAGAAAAATTTGAGTTCCAGAGACTACAACATTGCAGGGTCCATTCTACTTCTTCTGGTAATGGTATTTTCATCAACAATGAGAGCATCCACTTGAGGAAAGACAGAGAGCATGGTGTTGGCACAACAAAACCCTTTCATTAAGGAGACATCTGGGCCATTAATAGCAGTCTGCTGGGCAAGGCTGCACCTCGCTAGATTGGGTTTCAAACCAAGTTCTCCATGAGGTGTTGAGCAAAAGAGAATTGGCTGCAAGCAGGACAACACAGGCCTGGTGGGTTTTGTTTACTGTGCAGTCAAAGGACCACTGAATGATTAACGAAGGGCTGACAGCTTCTTTGTAGAGTAGCAGACAATATTTTGGGGCAAGACTTTGGCTTGTCAGGTTAAACATAAAAACGCTTAGACAGAGCTCTCTCTCCTGAGCTCACTGCTGTTCAAATGACTTTTCTAACTTGCTGCCCAGGACAAGAACATAAATGTAAGGCAGTCTTGAGGAGAAAAAAGAAGCACAACAAAATGTTAGTTTGCCAGAGCATCTGGCAATTAATCACACAATTAATATGTGTGATAACACCAGCAGCACACGTTCATTACCACCTTGTTAGCAGCTACAGGCAAATCTGCAGCAAGATCCCTCTCAAAGTAAAACTATTCCACTGAGAACAGCAGGATCATTTACCCTCCTCAGACAAACTCTGCCCTGCACTCTCCAGGCTCTTCCTGGGCACAGAGCTGCCATCACCATCAGGAATGGCAAGTGGCTCAGAAGGAACTGAACATGCCTTCCTTTGGAGCACAGATAAGGCAAAAAAATGATGCCATGGAAGCTTAAGGTTAATGGCTGAAAAGCCCTGAAGACCAGCATATCAAGAAAATTTTATATGTTATTTAAGCCTTGGATGCATGATTAAAATCAAGAGGATGGCCACCTTTGATGGCAAGACCATCTCACCTGTTTCTACACTTTAGGTCTGAATATTAATAGAATACAGGCAAAACCCCCCAAACATTCAAGAAGATTTGGCCTCTGGAGAGGCAGGGAAGAGGAGAAGTCCTCTACAGGAGCCTTTCCAGTCTTCAGAGCAGTTACAAATTTTCTGGCAACTTAGAATCAAAAAACACACTTAAGAAAACATATCTAGGAAATGTGAGATCCTGAACATGCAAAAAACGTGTCCCTAGTTCAGGAATTCATGTAAAAGACAGCACATTTCACAGCCAGCGTGTTACTATAGAAGCACAACTACGTTTTCAATCAAAATCAGTCCTTAAATATCAGTCAAGCACAAGCTCCGTTTTTCATGCAGGATCACTTGTGCCCACAAGATGCCCAAACAGCCTTTGTGCATCAACTCAGACTTCTGAAGAGGTGGATCTCGTTTTAGCACTCAGGTCTGTCACCTCAGGTGGGAGGCAGGACAAGCAAGGCTGGCTGACCTTCTCTGTCACCCTTCCCTCTCCTCCCACTGCACAATGCTCTCAACCTGGCAGGAATTCCTGCTGGATGGGATGTGCCATCACTCCACGGCCTGATGTGAATTTAAGAAGTGCTGATTTTCTCAGGCTCTGCCAGGTGTCTGCACCAGGTGTTGTTGGGGTGCTGCAGGGAAGGGTGAGGGTCTGTCCTGGGCTGCTTCCACCCAGCTCCACCACAGACCCACAGCAGGACCTGTCTGAGGCTGCTGGCACCTCTGTGAAAAGGCAAAATCAGCATGACAGGAAGGAAAGACGTGAGAGAAACAGCCACAGCTCCTGGAGACGACAGGCTGCACCTGGTTCTCCTGACAGGCAGGAGCTGCAGCCTGCAGAGCCCACTCTGGAGCACAGGAGAAGCGTGAGCAAGGAGTGGTAAAAGGGAAATGCACACTCTGACTGCAGTCTCTCACTCCCCATCCCCCTGGGTGAGGTAGAGGAACTGGCAATGTGGGAGCAGAGTTGAGCCTGGCAAAGGAGGTGGGCAGGACTGTTTTAGTTCTTGCCTTTGTTTCTCACCATCCAACACTCGCTACTGTAATTGGCAATAAATTAACATTCCACGAGTTCAGTCTGTTTTGCCTCTGATGGGAGATAGTAAGTGATCTCCTTGTCTTTATCTTGACCCATGAGCTTTGTTATCATATTTTCTCCCCTGACCTGTTGAGGATGGGGAGCAGGTGAGGAGTCTGGCCATGATCAACCCAGTACACAAGAGTGGTTCTTATTCACCTCAGCACTGACTGAAGAATACACTATAACTGGAAGAAATGTAGCAAACACCATAAATTCCCTTTCCAATAATCTCCTTCTGACAGAACATAAAATCCTTCATTTCTCCAACTAACCATAGAACAGCTGAGATTAAATCTTCCTAGAGAGAAACAGAACTGTGTTACCAGGGCCTGGAGTCTGTAGGACATGCCAGGGCTCCCCCCGCGACATAAACACCTTCACCACAAAGTTGTTGGGCACGTTGTTTCCAACATGCATGTTGTCTGGTGCAGTATTCACTTCTCCTTCCCAAACCTCTAACCCCACTGGAGTCCTAACACTGAATCACCGCTTCTGTCACAGACATCTACTGCAAACGCTCTTCCTGAGCAGCTTTTTGGGTTGCACTAAACACAGGGGAAGAGTAAACCAGAAAGCCCTCAAGAAGCAAGAGCGCTGCTGCTGCAGGGTCCGCAGGTTGTTCAAGGGAGAGAGACTGAAATCCCTCCTCTCTCCCCAGGACTGTGGTGGCTCGTGCCCCCCTCACACCAAGATGGTGGAAACGGCAGCAACAGAAGGACAGGAGCGGAATTAGAATTGTGTTACTGCAGCAAAAAGGCAAAGTGAGGACACCACACCAGTCTCTGAACACTGGGATAACTTTCAGCTGGGAAAGATGACTTGTCAAGACACTGATGTGGCAAAAACACCGTGCCCTCTGTTGAAAGGTTTGAGCTGCAGATACTCTCCAGCAGCTTTTTCACCCAAGTCTTGGCTTCAATTCATTTAACACGGTGATAAAGAACAAAAGCCATCAGTAAGCAGAGTGTGGGGGGGTTTTAGCAATCCAGTTCCTCCTCCAGCAAGCAGCAGGATGCAGTACGTGCAGTGGGGAGGAGAACTGAGCATCAGCCTGGGCACTGCTGCGTGTCAGAGCTCCTCCTCTGGAGTCCCATCGAGTGGCTTTCCTCCTCAAACATGTCCTAATGAATTCCACCGAAGCCTGCAGGTAAAATCCTCCCCCAGGCATTTTGCCCTGATTGATAGCTTTAGAGCCTTCCTTCACACGGCTTCGGCTGCTTTCCAGACCTTTATTTTTTCTTCTTTTTGTAACTGTCTCCAACGGGAAGTTGCACTTGGTTTTTTCACTGTAGGTTTCTCTTAAAACTGACATCTCTGCATTGTAATGAAGGGACCCCTGGGTATTAGTGACAAATTAGTCACCAGCTAAAGAATATTTTCTTTTCATTTCTATACCAGGTGGAAGATATTAAAATCTCTAGAGGAATTTCACCTACTCTGCTACAATAAATCATCACACAATTTTCTTTTAAAGTGACTTAATTTTACTGCCTCTAAACCTTCATCACCATTAAAATAGTCTTCTGAACTTGGTCAGGAAGACTTTATCATAAACAGTATGTATTTAATTATACTTTGAAAATTAATGCAATTTCACTTTCATACTTTAAACAGTGTTCTTAAAACACTTAATTATTCCCTTCTGAAAGAAAACCCATGTACTACCATAGGTAGAAATTAACAGAAAAATATTTTCCCTTCTTTGCTTAATTATCTAATAAGGAACAGTATTAAAAAAATCTCCAGAAGATCCCACACAGTCTGTAAGAAAAGGAGAAACATTGCACTCACTGTTCTTTGTTGAAGAACTTGTAAAGTAGCAGCCAAAATAGAGGGGAAAAAAATGTAAAAATACTTAGGTAGATTACTGAAGCCACAAGCTACTGAAATACAGCAAAATATTCTGTGAAGGCAGAGATTTACCTTTTTACCTTTTTTTTTTCCTAGAAGACTATTAGTATTTTAGTAGTAATATATTATTACAAAGTTGAAACTCAAAATGTTAACTTTACAACCACACAGATTTTGTGTCATTACAGTGGGGTTTTCTACTTTATAAGACAGATAAATTTCTAGTTCATAATCAAAGCTAAATACTACATAAGTGGCTTACAGCTTCTGATTAGATGGCTTCACATACATTTATGTCCTTTTAATCATAAATTAATTAACTTTTCAAATTATAATAGGTCCATTAAGTAAGCCCACAACAAAAGAGCTCATTTTACAATAGAAAGTAACACCAAGACTGAAATTTAAGAGTCCTGCCCCACCAGCAAAGGGAGGGCAGGAGTGCGTCTGTCAATAAATACAGCACACTAAGTCTACATCCAATTGTTTCTTCCTTTATTTGCCAAGACAAGAGCAAAAGATCAATTAAAAAGCAGAAATGTAAAACCAAAGCGTTAAACACTACTAGATATTTAAGATCCCACAGTGTTTCTCACAAGTGCAGTGCATCACTCCCCCGCTTCTCCCGGGGGAGTCCCAGCTCCGATAATTACCTTCCGTCTGCTCACAAAGTTCAAGTTCAAAACAATATTCATTTTCCGCTTCCTGTCCTAAAGCAGGGCACGCTGCTTCTGTGCATCGCCCAGGAACCACCCTGCTCCAGCACAGACAGGGTTAAACCACGGCTGGGACTGAATAACCCTCATTTGTGGCAGGGCTGGGGGCAGGAGAACCCCTGGGCTTTAAGAAGGAAAGCACCAAGCTCCAACATCAACGCCTCTGACTTTTAGCAGCAGCATCCTTGCTTCCACTCAATTGGAAACCAAGCATTTGTCTCCACACCCCACCCCGAATTTGCAGGGGGGGCAAGTGGTGTTTCAAAACTAATCTAGCCCAGAGGTTTTGCTGCATCTCAAAACATTTTACAGCAGACTCACTTGGCTTCCTCAGCCCCCTCCCCATCTAGTTCTCTTCCCCAAATTATATTCATCTGCTGCAGTGAACAACAAGGATTGTTGCCAAACAAACAAAATCAAATCATATAGAATAGCCAGAATATGCCTTCCTTCAAACCACAACTTCAGAGTTCCCAGGTGAAGAGACACTGAAGAGGGAAAGACAGCAAAGGTCTGTGAAAGTGGCTATACAGAACACAATCTTTCATTGCCTTGTACAGGGTTACACACATTTACAGCACTGCTGAATGATTATGTATTTCTGATCAGAGACCTAAGCTTGCCTCTTACTCAGAGAGAAATGAATTATATTAAAAACAAGATTCCTCTAACATAGGTATTTATACAACAGGCCACCAAGGCTAAACAGAATAAGGATTCCATAATTTTATTTCAATTAACAAAAAAAAAAAAGTCTCTCTCTTTTTTTTCCTGCTGCACACCTAAATCCACCAAGACACTTAAGAGTCCCAGGTCAGAAGAGAGACGATACCACGGACTAAGTCCTATGACTGCAAACTTTTGGTGCAGGAGGTACAACACTGGTACCAAAAGGGCTGTGGTACCTCCCTCCCTCCACCCAGTTCAGGTTTACCAGCTTTTTAAACTGCTGCTGGGAACATTCACCGATTTGCAAATAGGCCATTGGGCATGGATAGCACAGGAAGATTCCCACTCCCGTTCTGCAAGGCTCAGGCACTGAAGAAGTCAGCTGGACTTGCACTGGCAGCAGTTACAATGGGATTTAAAAAAAAAATTAAATATTCATTTTTGCAACAAGTACAGAAGGTTTAAAACCGTTCCCACTCAATAAGGGCTCAACCCTTATTTGAGTGAACTGAATGAGAACTGCAGTGAGAGCACGACTGGATCTAATACATTTATGCATAGTTGAACACAAGGACGGAGAAAATTTATGTATTTTGCTTGTACAAGCATTAAGGCTGACTTACTCCTAACTGTCTCAGTGAAGAGGAGTAGTATGAACACAGCACTTACTAAATGTAAGCTAGCAAAAAACGTGGGCTTATAAATTCAAAAATAAAGTCACCCTACAAAAGAAGAATAAAAAGAAAAAGGAAAACTTGGATACTTTGGAAAAGTGAAAATAACATTCACATGTTTTACTTTAAAAAGTGTCATCTTTCAGAAAAAAAATGGTGCTTTTTAGTTTAAGGGATGGAAAAAACATCTCTTTTTCAAATAAAAAGTATTGCTCAATTTTAGACAAGATTTTGTCTCGTTTCACCCACAGTAGTGGGGAAGAATAATAAATTTACATAGCTTACAAAAACGAAGTACACACTGTCAACATTTACTGAGGGTAAAGTATTTTATAAATACATTTTGACTTGTCTCAGAATCAAAGAATTGTCAAACAGTTGCAATTAAACTCTAAGGATGGTAACTGAGTACAGAAGAGCAGTCGCAAGGGGAATCAAAACTAGTGATACAGATCTATATTCAAAACTGATCAAAGTTATTTCCAAAGTAGCTGTAGGACAATTACACAGCAAACAGCCAAATCAAATGTGTCATCAAAAGACACGATTTGCAATAGATGGAAAACTTGTCTTTAGGAGAGCTGATGAGCCTCTCTGCATGGTGCAGACAGAGTTGTAAATAACTGGGGCCCCCAGACTGCTCTGCTTACTCAACCTATCTGAAAAACAAAACTATTTCAGATGCCTGCCTCACTTTCCCCTGTTTCTTGTGGGTGCTTGAGTAATCCTAGAGGCATGTCCAGTTTTTAAGACATTTGCTGAGTTTAAGGAACATTCCCCACATCCCCCTGTCTTTGGAAGTACCCGGCTGTCCTGTCCTGGTTGAGTTTCTCTGTGAAGTCTGTTCTTTCCAGCATAGAGAGAGGCATCAACTCTCCGTGGGTTGAGCAGTTACCATCTGGGCTGACCAGTATTAAATAATCTTCTCTATTTAGGATTATTTTTTTTTATTTAGCTGGGCTGCTTTCCTTCTCAAAAGCAGGGATGGCAAACGAGAATTTCTGCACGACGAGACTGAATGCCTACACTTAGGTGTTCAAGCCAACAGCACAAACTTACCCATTCTCTCAAACCTCTCTGCACATCTAAGAAGGGGCAATTAAACATGAACTTCTTTGATTACTGCAACCCATAAAAGTAGGAGCCCACAGCCAGGAGCATGCAGCAGAGAGAAACCCTGTTTGCAGGGAGACACGGCTCCGGTCGAGCTTGAAGTCTGTAACGCTGGTTTATGTAAAAACATTCCCAAAGAAGTCTATTACAGTTAAAATAATTCAAGACTTCCATTTCCCTGAATTATTAAGTGGTGTTGCAGGAAAGGCAAGCTGAGGTTCTACCATGCATCAATTTCCTCTCCAAAAAGCAGAGGGGAGATGAATGACACCAGCATTTCATGCAGCACTCACAGCAAAGATATGGACGTGAAGAAATCTCAGGTTTGTAACCAAATACTTTAAACCTTCATTTCCTTAACAGGAAACCAGCTGGGAATAAGTTAGAAGTAGGCTATCATCAAGGAAGTTTCTAACATCTGAACAACAAACTTCAGTTCCACCAGTCTCTGTGCATCAATAACAAAGCCTTCACCTGCTTTTCAAATTGCTAAAGCCCAAATCACGGCCAGGCTCTCACAGCCTCGAGCCCATTTTCACTCTTTGTATTCAAACCTGCCAGCAAAAACAACAACAAAACCCCAGCAGTCTTGCAAATAACAAAATCCCACACCCCAACAAAACACGCACCCTGCTTCTACCAAATAAATGTCAGTCAACAAATAGGCACAAATTTCACAATGGCTGAGGTCATTCCCTTTAAGTCATTACAGTTTGTGGGTGAGTTTTCCTGGTGGTTTTAACATTGGTTTCTGTGATTGCAGCTATGCTTATTTATGCATTTAAGGCGTATGATCTAATACACTTAGGTTTAACTACTTCATTCTTTTGACATTCTTTCCAAATTATAAAAAGGATTCTTAGTGTTTTCACTGCCTTGGTAAAGCAACAAAATTGCTGTCCACATAATTTCTTAAAAATACAGAACAGAGTAAGTACTTGTTGAAAATAATTCAAAGGAAAAAAACTACCCCAGACATTCCCTTCTCCAAGATAACATTTCTGTTCTCTCTCTCTCCTCCCTTCTGAGGGAACTTACTATTTTTTTAGAAAAAAGATGTTTTGCTGGCTTTTTAAAAACAATATCCAGGCCTTAAGAGTGATTCAGCTACAACTTATAATCAACACAGTAGTTCAGCTTATTTTTTTAAGCTCTTCTATTTTTACTGTTATGCTTTTAAAAAACTGCACATTTGCGGTATGCTTCAGTCACATTGCATCTTCCACGGCACTTTGAATTCTACAATAATGCTCATTTTATTCAACGCCTTTTGGTTATCTGCCGGGGATCCTTGCTTGATAAAAATCAAAGAAGGCAATTTTCTACCTTTTTCTAATGGAAATTTAAATTATCTTCTACCTCCAAGACACAAAAAGCCCAAAGAGCTCCCATGATCCAAGTGAGGCTGGAGAAATTCACTGATTTGTCAGAACTATTCAAAAACATTTTCAAGAAGCTGAAATGAAAATTAAAATTGTGCATAGAGATGGGTGTACATATCTCTCTCCCAATACCGCATGCAGTGCACGGCTATTACCTCGTACAGTCATGGTAAAACATTTCAATTGACCTTTTTAAACTTGAGGCCATGGGTACTTGTGTATTTCTGGAGTCCCTGATACAGTTTTCTATGTCCAAGCATGTTTCTAATCAGCAGCAGAAAGAGTGGAAAGCCCAACACAAGCTCTGTGGAGAGAGAAGGGCCCCATGCTGCAGAGGAGGTGCCACCTCCTGCAGCTCAGCCTCACCGCCAGGTACAGCTGTCCTGACTCCAGCTCTGACCCAGCCACACCAACAAAACATTATCCACTGGCACATAAAACACTCTCAATCTCCCCAAATGTGTAAAATGCCTCCACCACAGGCACGCACTCTGTGGGCACCACAGCAATGTCCCAGGCTCCTCTGCCCCCTCCCGCTCCATCCTTTCCAAGCTGCTTTTTCCTAACGGAACCCCAACTAAAACAATCCTCCACAAATTACAACAAACCTCCCTTGCAATTCCGCATAAGCCTTACCACAACCCCGCAGCAGATTTCTGGCTTTCCACTGAGCCTCTGTACCTGAACACCAGGGAAAATTCCTCAGCAGGGCACTAAGGAAGCGTTTTCCGGACACAGCAGAGGTGACAAACAGAACGAGAGCAAAGCCAAGATGCCATCTCGACTTCAGGCAAACAACCTCTTCTGACCTCTGGCAGCTCCCACACACTATTAAACAAAAAGTATTCTCTCCATGTTAATGAACCATGTACAATCTAACAGATAACGCTGATGTTAAATAAACATGTTTATATGTGACTCCTAATGCTGGGACTTAACCAGCTGCAGAGAAACAATTTGAAATGGGAAGGATTATGCCCGTGTAAGCTTTCTCATCTCATTTTACACTTCTTTGAAATAATTAAAATACATAATTAAAGCACAAGCAGAAAGACTGAGGGAAAAGAGGTTTGCCTATTTTTAATTAAATATTCACTCCGTGACACACTCACTGGAACCATCTCTGCAGTGAACATTACTTGGATCCAATTTTCCTCTCACACCTCTTGCAGCAGTAAATCAAGATCAACTGAACAGCCTGACAAAGAAGGGAGCTGGATGGGGTTTTGAATGCCACGATAAAAAACATTTTTCACAAGACCTAAATCCTTACTCCTGCCTTCTCCTCCCTCCTGCTTCAAACCTTGGGTAGCACCAAATCTACCTGCAAATGGCAGCACCTCCAGGCCCCAAATGACCCAACCAAGAGGAGCAATTATTTGCATCCTAATTGAAGGGCTTATCTTCCCCTGATTAAAACAAGGTGTTTGTTAAACATCATTACTTGAGTTAAGATCTGCAAATAAAGATGAAGTATTGTTTTAAGAATTCGACTGCCACGAAACAATTGTTTTCTGATGAGATCTCAATGAACAGTCCCAACCAGGATGGTCTTTCTGGCTTTTCAGCAGAAAAGGAAGGGAAAGAGATCTGACAAGTTCTCCCTATTCAAATCAAAGTGAGCAAAATGCCAAGAGGTTTGAGTAGTTACATTTTCCTTTTTGTAGACATACACTAAAAAAAGAAGAAATCTTGTATTTTTTACTAAATTAAGCCACCAAAAATGAGGAATTATTTAAGCCTGAATGGCTTTACTTCAGTATATATATAGTATATACCACTGTTTATAACTCTGAATATATTTTTTGTTCCTAGCTATTTTTCTGTCCTGTGCAGTACAATGTGAAATTTAATGAAAATAATCTGATTGTTAATCCAGGAGACTCCTCTATGCACTAATCAAATATATATTGCTACTGCTGTGAAAAATACACAGGTACGGGGAAACTAACTATACACTGGGAACGGCAGTGTGAGATTTCCTTACATGGTCTACCAAATGACCCTTCCACTTAGAGGATACATTTAAAATCTTATATTAAAAGTGCAGTGTTCCATGGCTTATGAAAGGGATTTGAATTTGCAACTTCATTTAACAGTTTGTCCCGAATAAAAGTTACCCCAGCCAGGCAAAATTAACTGGCAGGTATTTTCTTAGCATTCCAAGAACTTCTGCTAGTTTTCGCAGATTTATAAAAGCATTTTTCACTGCATAAGTAATCTTAACAATCATTTCCACAGATTAGGTCTAACAATCTGTGAATTTATTGCAGAAGGAATTTACTGCAAGGAATAATTAGTCTTCAGCACTGTTCATGCTTGTTCTCCGGCTGAAGACACCTTAAGACCATCTGGTTACTGCAAAATTTGGCACAGAAGAAACAAATCTTACTGAAGAGAATTATAGCTGATTTCAGAAGAGCTGTTGTACTACTACACATCATAAATAACAGCTGGGAAGACAGCAGAAAATTACTAACGTCTTTAATTGTTTTCTTTGTCAGCAGTGTGTACACACACACACTGACACACAAACACAGCCACGCAGACTTCAGCCCGACGCCTTGCAGGCTGCAAGTTAAACACGCAACTAATATTTGCAGGATTAATAGCTAAATTATTAAATTTTCAGGGGAAAAAAAAAAGAAAGAAAAGCATATTAACCAGCTACGCATAACACCACAGACTCTTTAAGTGATATTCCGAGATCAAGTCCTTTGTGTGAATACCTGAGTTAAATTCCTTCTTATAATTCAAGGCATATCCACACACACCGTGGAGCTGAATACGGGGCTTATTGTTGGAGGGGGAGTTATCAACAACATTTTTATTCCTCCCTAATGAAGCTTTTCTAATGGAACCTAAGACTGCCAGTGTCGTGAGGTATTTGAAACAGGAACCCTTTTCAAAAATTTCGACCAAATAATGGTGATAAGATTAGCGGTCATGGGAATCGAGCCTCCACGTACTATTTTAAAAGAAAATGAGCTGAGGGGAGTGGGCTAAACAAAGTAAAGCAAAACAAATCGATGAGCGTAAAACCAAAAGCATACACCACTTGTTATTTAGCCAAATGTTTTGACCTGTTGGTGGGTTGAGTAGAAGAGGCACAAGAGTTATGTGGACAATTTGACTCTGTAACTTCACAATTCAATTTTACACCATACATTTAGATTTATTTTTAAATAAGAGTTTTAAGTTAGAACAATTAAGTTATCAGCTGCTGTACCACTCCAGGTGAATTTTCAAAACATGCTTAAAAAGTTTCTGGAATGTCTCCAAAGCTATGAGTACTAATTATTTTCAAGGCATTTGTACTGCAAGTCTTTCCTACTTGCTTGTGTTACATCTGAGGCCACATGATGCCTTCAATTTCAAAGCAGAAATAAAAATTCAGCCTTTTTAAGGAACAGAAACAGTTTCCCCATGAAAAAAAGGATGATGAGCAAGAATATATCCTGTCTGAAGCAACAAGTAACAAAACAATGCAATGCTAAATGTATGAAACTATCTAAGAGGCATTAGTTTCGACCCAGAATTACTAATTTAAAGGTATGCCATCTTTTGTGGACCAGATTGCCCTAATACACACAGATGTGGACTGGCATGAAGAAATTTAGACATGCTTTCTCAATAAATTTGGGGGAGAGGAAGGGGAGGGACCCTTTAATGGATGGCATTGCAGAGATAAGAAATTCTCAGTAAATTAATGAAGTCCACAAGAGAAGCTAAACAATAAACCATTCCTGCCACTGCCTTTAACGGCGCTCAGGGATGTATGAATTTGATACTGCGCCGAACAAAATTCTATCAATATTTGATACAGACCAATAAACTGTTTATTGGTTCACTACACGTATTTTAGCAATCACAACTTTACACAACAGAATATATCGTCATTTGAAATGTCGGAACAACAGTAGCTGTATACCATGAATAATTTCCTTTAGAGGCCGTTCACTGGGCTCAAGCACAATTTAACACTCAGAAAAGTTTACTTAAACTGCATAAATCACATACAAGTTTTCCTCATAGAAGCAGCCGCGGGAAAGTGCAGCGGCTCGTTTCATCTAAACGCGCGCTTCAGCTTTTAAAACAATTAATAAGCGGGGCTCGCTGGACGGTAAAATCGACCCGCACGCTGCGCAGCAATTAACTCCCTGCGCTAATTCTCGCTCGCAGCTCCGCACGCAGCACCCCCCGCTGCCCCGCAGCCGCTCCGCGCCCGCGCTCCGCCGGAGCCGCCCCCGACGGGCTCCGGGCTCCGCGCCCCCCGCCCTGCACCCGCGGAGCGCTCTGGCTCGGGAGCCCCGCCGGGCAGCCGCACCC